>JAPYYV010016068.1:0-12471 GCA_030522625.1 Copidosoma aretas
AATCTCTTATGTAAAACTATATGTAATTACATATGGCATTACACATGGTATTACATATGGCAATACATGATGGGTTTTTGATTGGTGCTGCCATATGCAATTCCATGTGGAAAAACATATAAAATTGCAAGTTAAATTTAAAAAAAATTTTTCACACATCTGGTTGCTGGTTGGTCGATAATCAGTTTGACTCGAAATAATCTGGTTTCTCTAAGATAGTCATCTCTACTAAAAAAATAACAATCATGCGTAATATTAGATTACGACGCGGTATACCATAAGGAGCGTATGCATGAAAAGCGCTTTAACTGGAAGAAAATCATAAAATCACTAGACATTATGGAAGCTTTTCAAATAGAATGGTAATAATTGTATAAAATAAGCAAATAACCCAAAAAAAATGTAATAAGCATAAATGCATAAAATCGAGAGAATTATTGTACAAATATAAGTATAAAGATAATCTTATATTAATACAATATAGATGTGATAAGGTTTATTTGAAAGTCCGATTATTTTATGTTTGTTATAGCTTTTATAGTTGTTCTACGAGTACTTAAAATAAATTGTAATTTTAAAAAATGAGAGAGTAAGTGAACCTTAAAAAATCGTACTGTATTTGTTCTACATAAATGCACTCGGTAATATATATTGTAAGTTGAATGTGATTATTTGTTATCTGAAATCACAATACATCCCGTCTGTGTATGTGTCTGAAGTCTCAGCCCAAGCAATAGTTTTTTTTATTGTTCTATTATTTTTAAATTGAAAGTTGTTTAAAACAAATATCTTCAAAATAGCTTTATAAAGAGAATTAAAACTTAGAATTTTTATAAATTGAAAGAAAAATAAAATATATCTTTATCATTATTTTATAAATTGAAGAATGGAGCTATTTTAAGATTCTTTAAGAAATAAGAGAAAAATTGCTTATCTTATAAGGAATTTTATACATTCAGATGATAATTAATAATATGATTCATTTTATAAAAATAACAAATTGGGAGGTTGGCAAGCAGAGCTCGCAGGTAGGTTAATATATATATATATATATAATAAATACGACAAAAAAATAGTACAGGTTAAGTAATATAATTACACAGTTAGCAGAGGAACTAAAAATGTTAAGATCTATAAAGGTAAATCATTGGAAATTAAGAAACAGGATTTCACAATAATTGAGAAAAAAATATGGTTTATAGGTAAAATTAAATATTACTAACAATATAAAAGAAAGAGTAAAAGAAGGGTAAAAGACTAACGTCAAAAGAATAAATAGTATAATTTGAGATACAAAAATCATACAAGCCTTAGACAAATAAGCAAAATAGCAGAAAGCACAATTGAAATGACATTTAAAAAGCTATCAAAAAATTAAAACAGAAAAAAAAAGGGATAGTAATAAGGAAAGAGGCATGAAAGAATAATTTTAAAAATTTGTCAGGAGACAACAATGATACATTTTATATAGAAAACAAAAGAAGGAGTATAGGAATCAACAGGAAATTTTAGACGGATTATTACAAGAATATATCCATTATTGAATAAGAGAATATCTTTGGAAAAAATACAATCAGAACAGACACAGAAGAAGACAAAATTATCGAAAGCTGTTTCAAGAATCTGCAAATAATTTATATTATTTATTTGACAATCATACTTCATAACTTATAAACTGACACACTTCCTATCAAAGCGTAAGAAATACCAAGAATCTATGAAATTAATAAGGCAGGGAAGAAGTAGAAGGACGCTGAAAATACAGAAAAGTGACTTTTCAAATGTAGCATACAAGATTTAAGCAATTATAAAGTCAAAAAAAGTAGAATAATAGGTGGAGCATTAAAAAAATAAAAAATAAAAATTTGGTTAGCATCAGAGCAAAAGGAAGAACAAGATACCATATTTTTGTACTAAATAATTTAATTCAAAGTAAACTAGAGAAAGTCATCATTGGTGAATAAGTACTTCATTCTAAGTGAAATTGTACAATATTTATATTTACTCTTATACTTTGCGCGTACAGTATAATATTATTTAAAAATTTTCACAATAGTTTTCTTTTCATACAATGAGAATTTCTTTTCTTTCAATTCTTGAAGAGAGATTGGAAGTATAGAATCATACTTTAACGTGCCTTTTATCGTTATAGTTTTTTGGAAACGCGTTGATAATCTTTTTTCTTCCCCTTCATAATCATTATTAGTTGAATAGCGACACGTTATATTTGGTAAAGCTTCAGACGCCCAATTGAACAACTCTTCTGGAGTGCGGATCAGATTATACACTTTGAATTCTAGCTCTAGCAGTAAGTCGTTTTAATGTTCCACCTATTCCGCCACACGATCTTTTACCATGTGAGGTTGGAAAATAGTGCCACTTAGCTGCCATTTTAATATCATTCATATGATAGGTATGATTTATAAAAATCTTCTTGTTTTTATATTGTCCGCTTGCACCATCCGAAAAATATATTATCTTATCCATGTCTTTCAAATTCATTTTGATGAATTCCACGAGTTGTCTCTGGAATAGATAAACCGCAATAGTATCGTGACATAAAAATTGAGAAATAGAAACTATACTTTTGATTTTGAACTCATCTTCGTCATCTTTATAATATATTGAAAAGGGATGTATTGTTACCTGGTCATTATTCCAATGTATACCTTAAACAGAATTTTGAATTATAAAGGCATAGTTTTTAGAAAAATCAGAAATTACAATGCATTTATTTTTCTTCAATCATTTATTTTTTTTAATTAAAAATTCTCTTTGTTTATTGACTAAAAAATAATTTAGTAATCATTTTTTCAAACCGCTACCCAAAAATTTATCAACACTAGATATCAAGGTTTTCAATGAAGTCCTTACAATCGTAACTCACTGTTTATACTTGATATTTTCTATAAATTTTTCTTCAAAATTCTGTTCTAACTGCTCAATGATAATATATATACCAGGGACCTTAGCACATAATCCCAAAAAATACTCAGTAGATTGCATATCACACACGATACGATCTAAGCAATCATGATAATTTTTGATAGGTCGTTGTGCATCAGCTGTAATTGATTTTAAATTTGCTCCATTTATAGTAATTTTACATATTCATGTATTGGACGGACACAAACTAAATGAGTACACTCGCTCCTGCCAATACACAATGTTTCGGTCATAAACTAGCAAATTTCGAAAAACTACATTTCATTGTTGGATAATTGATTTTAAAAGATTTATGCAATACTTTTATATCATTTAAAAGTAAGCGCTTCTACATCCCCCAAACATCACAAAAGAAAAAACTTTAAAACCCTCCCACAAAAGTAGAATAAATTCGCCCGAATTTTCTGTTATTATTTTCAAACGCCACGCCCTGGAGTGGGAGATACTGCTCTTTTTTTTGTTCAAAATAGTAAATCTCGCGATAGATAGCAGACATCGACTTGATTCTTTTTTTATTTTATTGATAAGGTGATTGTGCATTAAGGAAAATTAAAGATGAGTACATTTCATTGTTATAAACAATCATAATTTTGGCATAAACATGAAAAATAATTTCGTGAAAAAAAAAGAAATAGCTCCAAAAAATGAAGTACATTCACGATTATCTTAAAATTTAGTATACTCGAGTTTTTTGGGTCGCTATTAACGAAAAAAAGGTTATTTTTTGGGATTTCAATATGGCCGATCCAAGATGGCAGACTAAATTTTTTTCTTTTAAATTTTATAATAACTGTAACTTAAAGATTTTTTTGGGTCTCTGATTATGATAAATAGGTTATTTTTTGGGATTTCAGCATGGCTGATCCGAGATGGCGAACTAAAAATTTTTTTTTTCTAAAATTTGATAAGAACTGCAATGTAATGATTTTTTGGGTCGCTGATCACGATAAAAAGGTTATTTTCTAGAATTTTAATATGGCCGATCCAACATTGCGAACTACTTTATTTTTCTTCTTTAAAATTTCATAATAACTGTGATATAAAAGTTTTTCGGGTCGATGACCACAATGAACATGTTATTTTAAAGGAATTTAATATGGCCGATCAAAAAGGGCGGATTGGAATTTTTTTTCTCTCAAATTCAATGCGAATTTTGCTGATGCTGTCTTTTAGGTCGCTGATTGCGAACCAGAGGCTCGTCTTAAGGATTTTATATTAGTTAATCCAATAAATAAATAATCGTTTTATATAATCTCTTAGTAACCGATTATGAAAATGATGAATACAAAAATATTGCTGATATTCGAGAGGTGCAGAGTAAGGTTTATGGTTATCAGTAAGTCAAATACATCCTCGTTATAGCTTTGTAAATATAGAGGCCCACATCACGAAACCAAAATACGGAACAGGGAATTTACGAAAGGGGATGTCATCTGTAAATAAGGTGTTGTGAACTTGTTGTCTCTTGTCGATGTCAGAATTTGAGCTATCCGGCTCGACCTCTTGATTGTCCAGGGCGATAGTTCGATTACCTGGTTAGGCACTGAAATGTGAGGATATATCTGAAAGTCTCTGGAAACTCCTATGAAATTAACCCACGTATCTGCTCCAGGGATTTCATTGATTCCAAGGAGATTCTAGATGATAATGTCTCGGTTCCTCAAAACACTCACAGGGTCGCGATTACTTACTTGAGCCACCTTAAAACACGAAACAACTACAGAGTTTAATACTCGCCACAGTTTTAAGAAGGAAACGCCAAACTAAACGTCGCAAGCTACGTTTAGATTTGACTCCAAATTCCAACTAAAGTGCCCCCCGGTTGTCCGGACTATTTATATAGGCAAGGGGTCGTGCTGTTGGTCACGTAGGTTCGTCCTTCGGCAAGTTTTTTTAAATAAATATATAAAAGTGTGACCAATATATGTAAAGGAAAACTAATTAATGCAAAAATTAATAGGATTCCACTAAATATTCATATAAGCTGTTAAGACTAACGAAAGTATAACAATTTGACTGATTGCTTCAATTAATAAACTACAAACGAAATAGCTCTTACTCTCAGTCTTTAAAGTATTACCTAAACATTGTAAAAATCTATTATTTTTTACATGACTTTTTTATCACACAGGGATAAATAATATTATTCTTACACTTAACGAACTATACGAAAAATATAATTTGTTCTTCCTTATTACTTTTTATTCTTAAGAAGGAATTTTATATAGCAATAAATGGCTTGATTCCGTCTAGAAAACTGCACTATGTTGTCAATTAGAACATTTTCAACTAAGATACGACAAAAACTATCGATATAATTTAATTATAATTGTTGACCTGTTAAATCGTGTAACCTTTAATAGACAACAATAATCTCCTACCATATGTTCCCCTAACCGATGTATATTTTTAAAAATTTTGACGGTTCAAAGACTTAGCATCTTGGGCGATTTTTTTTTTTTTATTGGAAAATATCTAAAATGCATATGGTAAATTACAACTTACAGTTCGTTAAATCATATTCGGATCATATTGGTGATTAGACTAAAAAAACCTTTATTATGTAACTGTTTACTCATAATCAGTGACCTAGAAACCCGTACTAGGGCAGTTCTCATCGGCTTGTGAAAGTCATTTCAAATTTGTCAAAACCAACCTTTTGTTCATAACTAGCGAACCAAAGAATCCTTACATTGCAGTTTTAATCAAAATAAAAAAAAAAAAAAAATTTAGGCAGCCATCTTGGACTGGCCATATTGAATTCCTTAAAAATAACCTTTTCATCGTGATTGGCGAATTAAAAAGGCCTTATATTGCAGTTCTTATCGATTTGAAAAAAAAATTAGTCCGCTATTTTGGATCGGCCGTATAGAAATTCTGAAAAATAACCTTTTTATCGTGATCAGCGACCAAAAAAACCCTTACGTTGCAGTTCTTATCAAATTTGAGTGTATTATTATATTTCTATATGATATAGTGATTTAGAAAGGGCTGTTTAGACCTTACCCGTTCTACCTTACCCGCCCCCTTATCTGGGATATATGGTGAAAGTTCCGTTGGGGTAAGGTTATTGGACCCCCCTTATCTCGTTTTAAATTAAGGCAATAATTCTGTGTATGATTAAAATGATAATTTCCCACTGCTTATTTTTCAAAGGTATAATCTGGCAAGGGGGTTGACGTGTAAAGCGTGCAGAAGGGCGAAGCATCACTAGTATATACATATATATATATATATATATATATACTAGTGGGGCCTTGCCCCCTGTGCGTTGTGCGCACTCATCTCTCGATCTTTCATGGTAACTCGGAGATTATATAAGATGCCGTTAATAGCATCCTTTCATATACACAATTAATTAAATTAAAAAAAATTTTCATTTATTAATGCTACTTTCTTGTAGACTGACAACAAAGACATAATTTTATGTGTACTTCTAATAAAATAAGAATAGCCCCACTCTTTCAAAATTACCAAATTATTTATAACAATAAATAGTTTTTACTTTAATTATTTGCTGCCCTTTTGGTTATTAGGTTAAAGCATATTTTATTATCAGTTAAAGAATGATTAATATTTTTGCTTTTCTTGGAAATTATTTTAAATTGTAGTATAAATTTTTTATTAATAAACATTGCAATCAGGAGAGTTTATTTGGTAATGTGGTTTTTTTCTTGGTTTTCATTTTATTTAATTTTATATTTTGCTTGAGTTTACGTGTCTCTCATCCAGTATCTGTTCCAGCAGCAGTATTACTGACAGTCAAGTTTTGTACTTCCTGATGCAGGGCAGCAAAGTTTGTTATTCTTGGACGTAGTAGTAGAACATTGAATCGAAACACATGTTTTCTGTTCATATATATAGAGCATACTTGCCCTAAAATCTAATTAGTTTTCTTTGTGTCAAAAGCATGCGCAATCCTTGTCTATTTACAGCATGATGAATAGTATAATGCACCTATATAATAAGTATAATACACGGAAATATGGTGCTAATCATATTTTGTATGAAAAAACATTGTTCTCGATTGGGTGATCTTAGCCGATTACAGCTCAGATATAGTTTGCTGGACCAAAGCACAACCATGGATTGCACACACTTTGTTTTTTTTTTCAAAGATGTCGGCTGTCAGTCTAATTCCTTAAGTGAGTAAATCTATTTTCGAGCTATATACAGATATGAGAAAATCCCAGAATTTTTTATTTTTCTGTCCCTGACAAAATATTGAATCAAAACACGATTTTGTTTCCATTGTCTAGGTGTAGTTTTATTCTATATATAGTATTGTACGTAAATAATTATATGATACATGTAAAATGGCTTTAATTATTTAGTTAGATAACAAACAAGCGAAAAAAAGTATCAAAAACAATGAATTTTAGATATCTTTTTTAAAAATTCGTTTCTTCGATACTCTATAACTTTTAGAGCATTGCTCTATATGACTTGACATTTTGTTTGGAGTTACCTCTCAACATATTTTACAAAAGACACTCATGATTTTAAGTGTGCTTCAAATGGGAAAAAAATAGCGAAGGCTTGAAGTAGTGTGTCCACATTTTTAGTAAAAGGGAATCTTTCTATATTTTTGTATATAATATTTGGAGCATCTCTTAAATCACTATCAAAAAAACTTTAGGTTAAAGTTCAGTCAAAAATGGAGTAATTTGTGCTTTGTAGTTGATGATGCTCCCTTTCATAAGCCAGCAATAAAATCGTAAAGCCAAGAAACCGTCGCGAACATGATTTTAAAAAATCAGTATTTTCGCTAGCACATCACGAATTTTTGTAAGAACCCCTTAAAAAGTTGTCCATTACTAAGTTTAATACCAAAAATATATAGCCAGGTCGCTAAATGGATGCAATATATGAAACACATCTGAAAAGTTGTTTTTGTTTGCTAAAGTGAAAAAATACTTTTTTGCAAAAAATCATAAATTTTTAAGGAAACAATTTCAGAAAAATGAAATAAAGATTTATTTCTAAAATAAGCCAAAAAAGGAAAATAATAGTCTGTATAAAAATTATGAAATTTTTTTTTTACAAGCGTGCGACACAATGCTCAATTTTTAAATTTATAGAATTCGTAACTTTTTTTCAGAAAAATTTACAAGATACTTTTTTTCTTAAAATTAGTCAAATAATAAGAAAACAAATTGATCGAATCAAAATTCTAAAAAAATTTTTATTTTATTAAACAAGTATCTTTTGGGTACAGTAACTTTTTGGGCACTTGTTTAAAAATGATAAATATATAGTTATATGTTTCTCGACTCAATAACAAGACTTTATACCAAATGAAATTAGTGTGCTCCAAAATTAAGAGATTTTCATTTTTTTGCCTTACATTAAAAAGTTTATGGTATTTACTCATATTCTCACTTTAGGAATCGGACCAGCTGACCGACTTATCGATCACAAAAAAATATACTCAAGTTTATTCAAGTCTGTGCAAATTTCAGAGAACAATCTTCATTACATTTAAAATTGTAGGAAAAGTAAAGCAAAGTAAACTAACACTTGAATTATAAAACTGAATATTATTTCTCCAAAATATAATTATGATCAAAAATTAAATATTCTAAATGGAATCCATGTTGTAAGTAGGTCTTTTTGCCAAATGAGTCGTGCGGGCGAAACTGAAAATCTTAATTGGATGTCGAGAACTGGCTTCGGCTGCAATCGAGCTTTTTCGGCAACGGTAGACAGTATTAGAGCGCCATGGGCGGGATGATAAGGGGGGCGTGAGGGGCGTGGTGGGTCAGACTTTCTATGAAAAATCATTAGAAATCCGCATATTTTTACCTCATTTTTAACTTACCTTAAAGTAAGGAAAAAAACGTATGGGGGGGGGGGGGGGGGGTGGGGGGCAGGTCCTTCGCCCCTTCCGTTTTACCTATATGTGTGTGTGTGTGTGTGTGTGTGTGTGTGTGTGTGTGTGTGTGTGTGTGTGAGTAAGTGAGTGTATTGAAGGCGAATCTCTTAAGAGTGATAAGAAGATTATGGAAAATGACAGAGAAGTTCGATCGCTAGCACTTTCTCAAAGGGATGAGAGGAGTGACACTTACGCTACTGGGCAAAACTCGAAATTTGGCTAGTGCCGAAAAAGAATTGGTAGAACTAATACTTGCGTACATCAGGGGTGTCTAGCAACCAGGAAAACGGGAAAAAATTGGAAAAAAACGAGCAGGGATATCCGGGCAAACACCGGGAAATTTTTTAGGCATACGGGAAGTTTTCCAAATAGCGCGGTATCGACGAAAAAATATAGCAATTTTGTACGCAAAACATACAATTTCATCTGCGTGTATTATTAGGTAATATTCTTACAGTATGCGCACAGGGATGCAATTAATGCAAGTTCATGTAAAGCTCAAAGCTACGTGCAAGTAAGTATACTTATAAGGCTGAGCTTACTTGCAATCTAACATACTTAATGTAGGAAGTTCCCGGCAAATTTCGTATTTTGTTTACATCTTTATGCTTAAAAATAATCCTTCCGACCATGAAAAAAAAACATCCTAATACAATAATATAACTACATTAACTATTATTCAAGAGGAAATGAGCGAGATCCAATTTTTTTCCGATGTTAAATATATTTATATTTGTTGTGTTATGTAAGTCATCCTATACGGAAAGACCTTTTTCATTGAAAATTGCATATTATAATTTTCGATCATGGATTTTTCCTGCTAAGACTGTATTTCCTACTTACTAGGTATAGAAATTTCGTGCTTCACAGTAAGTGATGATATGTTGGTTGCTAGGTACAAGTTTTTGAGATTATTAGCTAGGACTGCAGTATGGATTAGTATGATGTTTCCTGTAACTACATGTACATCTGGGTTTTGTTTGAGGCACGCCTGGTACGAGAAAAAACCTTACCAAGTAATGATAAACTCCTGCCTTCTGTGGTAGGGGATTTTCTATGAAAAACGTTTTTCCGTGTACTTACCAACCGTTTAATGTCGACATAATAGGTATAAAATAGTATTTAATACAATATATCATGCATACAATTTACTGTGATAGTTTTTTACTTCTATTATGGCCGTAAATAAGTTTGTTTGGTAGAAAATGGATTGTTTCAAGATATTATAATTCACCGTAATTCAAACTTTGCCCGAGTCTTCTAATCTTGAGTATTAAAGGTTTCATGCAAATGCAGCCGAAATAGCATTTATTTTACAGAGGCATATAAGAATAGACTGCACCTTATGTACGGCGCTGAAGCACGGGTAGAAATCGTGTTTATCTCTCTCGCGCATAGTAGACGGAGGGGGCAGGCCCTGCTTAAACACACGGCCGGTGATGTATCTTCTACGCGTGCTTCATCGCCGTACATAAGGACAATCAATGTATTCTTCTATGTCTATGGTATTTTATGTTAGAGTAAACAAGTATGGGAAAATAAGGTGTGCGTATATATATATATATATATACACTAGTGAGGCTTTGCCCCCTGCGCGCTCCGCTTGCCAATCCCCATACTTCAATATTTTTATTTTCATGTCTGAATAATAAATAAAACAATTTATTGTTTAATACATTATGCGTACAAACATAGATAGCCAAAGCAATCTCATAGACAGAGTTGTTGTCTATTGATAAATTTTAAATATAATTTTTTGCTGCTTCTTTCCTTATGACCATCCCTATTCTTTTCCTGTTTCAATTTTTCAATAGCTCTCCGAGACTCATTTGAATTTTGCTTTCTGCTACTTTTCTTAGCTTTCTTACGTTTGTTTAATTTTTTCATATCATATTATTCTATTCATGCATTTTGCGTTAGTCTTTGATTCTACCTTTACACTCTCTTTTATTTTTTTAGTATTCTATGAATTTATTTCTCATCCATATTTTTTGCTCAATCATTGTGAAATCTTTTTTATCAATTTGCAATGATTTGTAGCTTTATAGAGTTTTTAATTTTTAGTTCTTCTGCTCCCTGTGTAATTACATTACGCAACCTGTCCTATTTTTTAAAAATATTGTTTTCATGTGTATATTCGCCTACCAGCGCGCTCTGCTTGCCAATTTTCCAATTATTTATATTTGTAGGATGAATCATTTTAATAATTATATAAATATATAAAATTTCTTATAATAATAACCAATTTTTCCCTTATTTATTAAAGAAGCATACAATTGCTTTATTCTTCAGTTTAAAAATGATTTTTAAAATATATTTTAATCTTTTTTTATATTAAATATTCTAACTTTGTT
This sequence comes from Copidosoma aretas, assembly GCA_030522625.1. Classification (NCBI taxonomy): domain Eukaryota; kingdom Metazoa; phylum Arthropoda; class Insecta; order Hymenoptera; family Encyrtidae; genus Copidosoma; species Copidosoma aretas. The sequence goes on from JAPYYV010016068.1 coordinate 11,176, forward strand.
TTTTATAATACTGTTTTGAAAATATTTCCTATAAACGATTTTTAATTTGAAAAATTATAGAACATTGAAAAAAACGATGCTTGGGCTAGGTCTTTGGACAGAAAGAGAGATGTGATGGATTGTGATTTTAGATAACAAATAATTAACCTCAACTTTGTATATTACAGAGTGCATTTATACAAAACAAATATAATACCTTCTTTTGGGTTAACTCACCGGCTCTTTTTTAATATTATTATTACTTTAAATACTTATAGAACACCGAAAAGCTATGACTAACAAATTGAAAATAATCGGACATTTGAATGAATTTCATCACATCTATATTACATTAGTATTAGATTATCTATATACTTATATGGGTACAATAATTCCGTCAATTAAATGCATTTATGCTCTTTACATTTTTTGAGCACTCTTTACACATTTTATACAATTACCACCATTCTATTTGAAAAGCTTTCATAATTTCTAGTGATCTTATAATTTATTTCAGCCAAAGAAACTTCCAACTGTTTAAATTATTTTTACTGCGTAAATTCCAATGTTTCGTTATTATGATCAAAATTTTTCTACTCGATGTATTGTCAAATTTGTAAATGAAATTAAAAAAATTTATTACAGACTTAAAATCAGTAACATTGAATTGATTTATTATTTTTTACAGGTATTCTTTTTTATTTTTTCGAATACTCATATTCAATGTAATTTTAATTTATAAAATAATGTATTAAAGATATAAATAGTACAACATTAAACTTCAGACAAATCTCATTTTTCAAAAAACATAGTAAAAAAAAATTATTCGAATTTGCTGAATGTAAAAAAAGTTTTACAAGATTGATACATTTAAATAGACATATGAGTGCGTCCATTGAAAGCGGACCGGTGAGGGCGTGCACGGCACTTTTTACCCAAAACCTCTGATTTCGAGCTCGCTCATTGGCAATCAAAAAGGCTTAAAAAAAATATAGTAAAATATGAAATCGATAGATTTTGACCTCCTCTTTCCGACGGTAGTATTTGTTTTCTATAAAAAGGCCGTTTTTGAGATTAGAATCGCACTTTATTGTTTGAATTCATTTTTCGAGCCTTAGGGCAACTCTAATTGGAAAAATAACATCACCAATCGAAAGATCAGGTCAAAATCTAATGAAAATGACTTTTTTCAGGTTGGAGGAATGATATTTAGGCTTACTTCTAATGTAAAAGATAATACGCGTATGCGCGTAAGACCCGTTTTGTATGCAGCCACGCGCCGCAGTCAGGTATCATTATTGTTTCGCGCACTCATCG
>JAPYYV010016070.1:0-12288 GCA_030522625.1 Copidosoma aretas
CACTGTACCGGCAGACAACACGGCCCCCTGTAAATCGCACCGCACTATAGTACATACAACCACGAACGCCAGTATGTAGCAGCAGCAGCAGTACTGCGATAACAGCCGCCGTTCTCTACATTAGATTTAACGAAGACCGATCGCGGCCCTGCCAATCACTGCTCGCGTACTGCACAAGTGTAGTATTATACAAATGTGCATGACACATATCTGGATCGCAACATCTCTCCGTCTCTTTGGGAGAAAAGGGGGCCAGTCAGATTAGCCGTAGCCCCTCCTGCCAGTCTTTACAATTTTTGATTTCTCCATCGCGCTCTTTTTCATTCCTCCCCCATCGCAGGCTCGCCCATATCGCTCGACACGTATACTCGCGCGATGTTATACACGTGTATTCCACCTACCTGCGTACACACATCGCGCGTATCACGTGCGGTCAATTTGCCGCATGTATGAATATAGTGTGCTTCACTCGGCATATTACATGACATATATAATACATGCCTGCACTGCACGGCTGGACATTTTTATTTGAGTGCGATCCCCCTTCTCGTCCCCTGCACCCTCTCCTTGACTTGGCTCGACGAGAAGTACTATATGTGAGGGAGAGAGAGGGTTCGCGTCAAGATCGAGCGCACTAATCAGGTCTGAGAGGCATCAATTTGCCAGCTCGTATATAAAAGGTATGTACACTGCGTGTGTGTGCAATTTATAGATACATGCATGAGTCGTCGTCAACTCGAGCTGAAGCGAAAACGCGCGTTCGTCCTGTGTAATAGTCTATGCGTCTGCCATGATTGGTGACGGTAATGGCCGGGTGTTTATCGAGCCGAGACGCGGATCGCGAGGATGGATTGTTGAATGAGATATTCGGAGCTCCATACTGCGGAGCATCCCCCGAGGCTGTATTAGCAGATACTCTTACGAGTATAGATCCGCTGTTGGGATATCGGTTGTTAAAACCGAACGGAACATTCTTTTTTCCATTTATAAGTCTTATTTTATACCAAATAATTGGTCTTTCTGAATTAATGATTGTCAATGAGTACTGCACACGAGATTGTTTACGGAAACTTGTACACTCGTGTTTAGTCATTTCTCTTATCAATCTAATGGTTTGATCGTTCGGTATCCACATCAATTATTACAAAACTGATCTTCTGTTATCCTTGACCTTATTCCTTTATCATCGTCCTATAATATGTTTACATAAGATCTTGGATCAAATTCTTTGTATGATTAGTGTATAATTATTTTACTTATAGCATACATCGGATTTTATTTTTTACATCAGTCATAACGATCAAAACAAAAACACTTGTCACGTACCCCAACATGTATACTTAAAAATTAAATCTAAAAAAAATTGCTAATAACATTTTTTCTAGCATCATTACTCATGCTGAATTAGCTAGCAATTTTGACTTTACCATTAGTGACAAGAAATTATTAAATTAGATGTTACAAAGAAATCTATCATTACAGACGAAAAAAAGATCTTTACAATTGCTATTTGTTCCTCCCCTAATACTCATCATGATTCCTCTTCAAATTGTATATTAATAAAGCAATTCAGCTAATAGTTTACAAACAAATGAGATTGATTCAGAGCCACAAAGTTCAAAAATAAGGCGACTATCAGAGAATAATTTCGAGAATAATACAGCTGATGAAAAACATCAATTCTGCACTTTACAAATCTCAGATATCACTGAAATATGAGAGTAACATTCTGACTGCAACTATAGAACTCTCTGTCCGTAAAAGAATTCTAAAATGTATTAAGAAGAATTATAGATGGAATCCTTTACACTTGGGATATTGGTATCAACAGCCATTACAGTAGAAAAGTAAGTAAAAAAAATCCTGAATTACTCTTTCGATCATCTCTGCGAACTTCTGTTTTGACCAAGTTCAATGATGCCTTATAACGAGACATAACTAAAATTCAAGGAACATAAGAAGCTAGAATTAAATGATGCACATTGTAGATTATTTCGCTTGATTTTGATCTTTCATAACTTTTGAATGGAACTGAGATGTATTAAAAAAACTTTCTACATCTATCTGAAGTATTTTACTAACAGATTTTAGTTGCACCAAATGCGGTGATTGTAACGTTCGATGTAGCTGAGATACGGGCGTATTTAGTACACTTGATGCATGGCAATGTATTCTAAATTTCGGCTATCACTCAGAAACACCAAAGTGTTAGGTCAAAAATATATAAAATTTCCATCCAAAGCATGACTCGTAACTCTTTCATCAACACTCACACGCTCGTTTTCGCGACTGGTTCAACACTTACACCAGGGCGAGAACAGGGCCCGGGGGTGCTGCAACTATAAGCAGCTCCTGAGAGACTTGTGTAATAACCCTGGTGGGATGTGCACCCGTTCATAAGAAAATCCCTTCCATAAAGATGGAATGATGAACCAAAGTCTTGTTGATTAAAACGTCCGACTGAAAAAAAAATCATTCGAGATTTCGGTTTTTCCTACTCTCGGTTCTTTAGAAATTTCAACTTTGGGACCCTTTGGGACCCCTTTATCTCCCTCCGAGTGTAAACAGAGAAAAAGTATATGGACTCGACTGATTCAAATCGAAGAAGGGGCACAAGTAAAGTCAGAAAAATTCGAGAAAGATTCTCTTTTTCCAAATGCGCCATGTCGATTAGCCCCAACGCGACGGCAATCATAAGCCGTCCTTACCACGTTACCGACATTGAGATGGAGACACAGAGCGAGGCTAATGCGGGCTGCGTGCTGAAAAATTGTAACATTAGGCGCCTCCCCCCTTTTTTATTAAAAAAAAAAATCAAACGGAGGGTGAGGAAACGAGAAGGGCGGGTCTTATGCGCGCACGAACCGATTAATGAGCCCCGGCAACGCTACCTCGCCATTTGTCAGCCCCCCGCGTAGCCTCGGGGAGAGCCTGCATTATCGTCCCGAGACGTTATGCACAGGCGCGGGAGGAAAAAAAAGCGTCGTTCCCACCCTGATGCGCGTATTACTTGGCCGGCTTTTCCGTGGCTCACTGCACTTTGGCGTAAGTGTATGCTTGCATCACGGCCGGTGCCTGGATTGTTCTCTCGTCGTTTTGGTTTCTCGCTGCTCGGCCCTCATTTATACAACGCTGGTTCTGTCGATTCAGCGGATGTTTTTTGGAAAAACTTTCTAGCGGTCGTGCCACACGATGGATGAGGCTCTCAATTTTTGAAATTGAACAGAATCTAATTTACAAGTGCTTGGTCACTTATCACTAGCCGCTCATGTAACCAACAATAGACAGAGTTCTTCAAACAATTGGTAATTGTCATCGTCTATCTGCTGGGATTCGGAAAATATTTTTGCATTTTCATCTATTGTATGTTTACAAGTAACGGTATGCGCAATTCCTGTTATTGATTATGTTGGCTAAGATATCTTTTTATTGGCACTTCTTATTCAAGTTTTTTCGCTTCTGGGTATCTTTTTGGGGCTGAAATATAAACTTTCCTCGGATGATTGAAACAAAAAAAAGACTCACCACCTGACCATCAAACCAGCCTCATTTCGTCACTTGAGTATAGGTACTGACGCTGCAGTGTACTTAAAAACTTCCTTCACCTGAAACCGTTTGTCATAAGAAAAAATTTACGTGACGGTGTTGAAAAATGCGAATGGCACGAGAACCCTGTTTGTTTTTTTCAAACCAGGACCGGGGCAACCGCGTCGAACATTCGAAAGGAGGCGATGGAGGAAAGCGAAGAGAAGGAGAGGAAGGGCGAAGGATATGGTGTGCAGTGCGTACAGGCGCAAGAAAGCCGAGCGAGGAGTAGAATAGCCTCTGCCGGCGAAACGACTTCCGCTCCCATGCGGTTGCCCGTAATTCGGGCCAAATTACACGTCAGGTGCCGGTATCCCCGTATCGAACTTACACATCATCGCCCCGTCGTCGATGCTCGCCTTTCTTCCCCGTCCATCCTTTTGTGCCCTCCGCGGGCTCTGCACCGCAAAAATCGCAATTCTCCGCGTTACCCACAGACCCAAAGCGATGTTCTCGCTCGTCCCTCCTCCCGTGTAACGCGCGCCTTTTATCACATTGATGGTTTAAAGGTGTGCGGAAAGACACGTACATACAACGGGCTCGCGCACTTGGGCGCACGCGATCATCGCGACGAATCTTTGGCAAACGCTCCTTTTCTCTCGAGAACTACTTGGGCCGTACGTACTCTCGGCTATGTAATACTTACTCTTCTTACGTCACGAGATCTGCTGCAGTGCCCACTGCCCGTGTACGAGTAACTCCGCACAAAATTTAGGACTAGCTCAAAAATTAGACGTTTTGAAAAATCTTGAGATACGAAGGTTTTTACTTGAAATCTTGAGACACGATGTTTTTTAAATAAAAATATGAAATACGTCTTCTGGGAAAGTTTTAAGATACGTCGTTCAGGTATAAACCCAACACGCGATGTAGTAATAAATTCGGCACAGTGTGTACAACCATTTTGAGTCTTTGAATTTTACACATTTCTCAGAAAAAAAAAAATTATATTCTCTTCGTGTTTCGGGATGTTGAAAAGTGTTCTCAGGTTGTGCGCCAATTTTTCTGAGTAACTTTTTCCGATAGTCTCAAAAAAAAGGGTTTCAAAAAAAAACGATGTCAAACCTCATGTACTCCGTGTGCACATATTTTTCCATGCTCCTCGAGGCAAAAAAAGGTAAAAACCCTCGTCCCAACGGTATACCTCGAAAAAATTGCCCACTTTTAAGGAACACCAAACTGTAGATTTTTCGTGGAACCGATCATATCCATATACAAGCGCGCAGAGAATAGACTTACGTATAATACCTTAACCTCGGGAGCGAGCCCTGAAAGAGTCCTTCAAAGAACATCTTCCTCTCTCCTCTGCTCTACCTCTGACGTGACGCCCTTTTCATTCCATCCCTCGGTTTTTTCCATACACGCCTCGCAATTCCAGAACGTAAGTATCCGCACAATAAACTCTTCATCGCGATTTCCAGGCATTGAAATCCAGCAGAGTGTGCGACTAAAGCTCCGCGCACGTAACCTCATCGACGACTGTACTTATGAGATTCGGAGCTCTGTATGTCAAAGAGAAAAAAAAAAAAATAGATGAGACAAGAGTGACGTTTCTCAAAGCTGTATTATATATACAAAATCCTCAATCGCGTTTGATGATTTCCCTCTGCGGAGGCACACGTCCCTTTGTGCTGCGCGGGACCACCGCCGACTACTTATACTGCACGAATCCGGGGAGCGAAAGCCCGCGCCGATAATACTCATAATTGGGCGGAGCGCGGGTGTAAGTATATCCCTCCTCTCATCTCCGCACAGTACCTGTATTACATACTCGACCCGTTTTTCATTTCGAGACTCCTCTATATGTATAATACAAGCGCCTGCACGTAATATATAATACGATGTGCATCGATTGTACATTGCGCCTCGGTACACAACATACACACACTCGGATGCATAATACACACGGACGGCACCTACAGTTTGGTCGGTGGTGGTGTTCCCACGGCGCGGCGCGCGCGCGGAAAAGTATACAATATAATGACGCGATTGTGTCACTGCTCCTCGCCGCGCGGTCGAATCCTTCGTTCTCGTCCCCCTCTTTCTCTCACTTTTCCCCGTCCGCCCCCGCCTTATGACGCGAAGGGCATAACGCGCACAGCGGTAGCCGTGAGCGTCGTGCCTACTTATCTGTGCGGAGGAGGTACACGGATGTGAGGTATAATACACATACGACGCGCGGAGTTCGTTATTTTCTCCATTGAAATAATAATGGTCCCCGAAACTGAGGCGAGGGACATCGGCACGGAGGCAATATAACGGGTCGGCGCGGAGCCGCCGCTCAGTGGTACAGAGAGCGCGTTCTCGCGGGTTGGCGATTATGAAATTACGTGCATCATGTGTATTGCGGAAGCTTCGCGCTGGCGGTCCTCGCTGTTGGCGGCTGGATTGTTATTTTGGAACGACGGGCAGTACAGTACATGACTGCGGGTGCAGCTTGCATCGAAATGAATTCGATGCACGATGGGATTTCGGGCATTAAATTTTGACGGAGCCTGAAGCACGATGAGGCGCGTGTGGGAGAAAATAATGATTTTTCTCGATTATCGGCCGGTCGAATTTTCGTTTCAACAGCGGGTGCTGTCATAATGTATTTACTTTGACAGCTTCATTTTTAGTTCCACGTGATACTTTGATGAGACAGAGTAGCTTCATCCTTTTCAAAACTACCGATATAAAAAAATTAAATACGAAACTCGGATGATTTTTTGGTATTGATGCCGATTCGGGAGCAGCAGGTCGCTCTCACCATAAACTCATATTCGATGCAGAGGGTCAGATACGTTCGTCAATATTTCACAGGCAGTGCCGAGCTTAATTTACTTATTTGATCCATCAAATGTACGCCATGGATTTTTTGCGCTTTCTAGTTTAGATACTTTATGATTAATAGAATGATATCACAAAAATACTCTATTTTTAATTCATTTCGTATCGATATTTCATTATCATACTCAATCATTACGATTTTTTGTTAAGTATTATATTTGATCGAAATATTGACTTATAAGCGGGATATTTAGAAAAAAGCCTTCTTCTCGGGGGTGAAATTTAGGGGTACTTTTCATCCCTTACAAATGGATCACACTACGAAAATTTACTAGTATTTTATATTATTATTTTAAGCTCACATACGACAATTTCTATAAAAAATAAAAGTTTGGGGAAAAATACAATATTTACTTACTTTCGGGGTAGTTTACCCCCTTCAGGGGCATTTGCAGGAAAAATACCTGAATATGTATACAATAATTACTTATCTAATTCGTAAAAATTTTTTTTTCAGTCTTTTTGTTGATTATTATATTTACAAACCGATAAACGTGTTGAAAAATGTGTATTTTCAACCCTTAAAAATAGGGGATGAAAGATTTCAAGTAAAAATCACAATAGATTACTTTTTTCTTTCATTAGGAAGATAATGAATTGTTCAAAAATCTTGAACAGAAGACGAGATATTCATGAAAATTTGTTTTTGGGGGTAAACTTTGGGGGCGGTTTCCACCCCTTCAAAGTAAACAACTAAAATTGTTCGCTAAACTACTAAAAGCTCCTTAGCATCCACTAAACAAATACAGCTCGGACTATTTTTCTTGACAAAACACCGATGTTCAGAACAATCACACTGCAACTATAAATTACATAGTTAAAAATACTGTAAAGTTTTGAGGAGTGACAATCGAGTCCTTAAGATTTCCTGACCTCTGAGGAGTAAAACCCTCTTTGGCAATAGTTTTTACGTACTTACACATACATGCACATACACACACACAACGGCTCAGCGCCCTTTCATGAGCCTATGTAACGAAGTATCCAATTTCATCGCCATACATCCAGTCAACGATCGAAATCTCAGTGCTTTCTCCTCGTCATGCGATCCAAACGAGCCAACGTCTATCCAGTCTGGGTTGAATCAAAATCACATCTTTACAAATTCACAGACGGGTGTGTGTGTGTGTGTGTGTGTGTGTGTGTGTGTGTGCACAGTGACGTGCGTATAATGCACGCATCAACGTGCATTCCATCAAGCCGGAAGGTACTCTCCCGGGCCCATTCCGACCTTATTCTTCAGCTTCGTCATTTTCTTTCGTTCGAAAAGGCCTTTTCTTCAGATTCCACGTATACAGGCAGAGCGGAAAAAGGCCTGCCTCCTCCTGTGCACGCACGTGTAACGTACCGGGCAAACAGACAATCAGTTCTCCATGCACTCGCATGAAAATTGTTCGTAAACTATTTACCCTGTAGAGATAAATTTGAATTCATCGGCAATATGCTATGAATTGGGGTCACGCCAATCGCCTATAGACACGTGGGATCCTTGTTTTGGGGGACTGTTCGCGCGGGACGGCTCTGATAAAATTTGGAGACCAGAAACCTTTTTCCGAAAAATGTCACGCGCGGAGCACGAAGACCCGACTCCTCGACCACCACCCAGCAGCACAAGATCGACCCGCGGATCTCTTCCATCGAGTTTTAAGCGCCCGCGGATAATGGACGGCCCGAAGCTGCAGGGGGCAGGCGAGGAAAGAGCCGAGCCGAGGGGGAGCTCGAGCGGACGCGCACAGCGCGGGCATCGGCGATCGAGAAGAGAAATAAACGCGATCCTCCCGGGCATGGACCAGGGCGCGTGAAAATCGATCCACGCGCGGACAGGTCGCGGTGCGGGGCAGTCAGGCGCCGCCTTCCGGACCGGTGCGCCTTTCCGATCTCGGCGGACCCCATTGTACAATGGGACCCGCTTGTCGTCGTCTCTATGGTTTCTTCTTCTTCTTCTTCTTCTCGCACGACGTCTAATAATAATACAACGAAGCAGATGACGCACAGCGTAATAAAGTATGCATGATCGTTCGATTTACAGGATGAATAGCGAATGCAGCTGATGCATACATAGCCGGGACTCTCTACCAAAGTTAACGATGTGTCGAAAATTTGCACGGTCCTTGGACTGACGTTTAGGTACATCGAAAAGAGACGAGGCTGACGTCTCGTTACTTTGACTTCTCGATGCATCGCGTACCGGAATAGAGCCCCTGTGCCAAGTATGTTTCTGTATCGAGGTGCGTCGTAATAGTTTTCTGCACTTTTTGCGTATCTGGATAGCCAGACGTTTGATCGATCAAAAAATGCGGCTAAATGGTGTAAAATTAACGTGTTAAGTTGAAAATAATATCTGCAAATTAAATAACTGTGGAGTAAAATAATATTGTCATTACATAGTGATGCGTGTATAAGGTGATAGTAATATGGTGCTGTGCGAAGAAATTGCAAACAAGTTTATAGGTGAAAAATAAATGTCGTATGCACACCAACAACGGTTATGCGTGCAGCACTCTATCGTTGACATCGTGTGTGTAATAAAGTATGCGAGCAGTAAGTTATTTGTTAGGGCTTACGTATGATTTTATTTTCCTTGTATACGTTCTACGGTTGACGTTCAGTTCTACATAGAGTTTCGTACAAATTCATTTTTTTATCAATATATTCATGTATCTATTTGTACTTTTTTTCTCTTGCATGACTTGTCAGATATCTGCAGTTATAATACGTATCTATATGAAATAACACAAACAGTTTGTAGTTACATCCTTGTTGTATAGTTCATTTTTAAGCTCAATTAGCGACTCATGGTGTTTAACAGATTTATTTATCCTCTTTGTGAGTTAAATAATGCTCTATTAAATGCATAACTTGGTCTGCTAGGACTACTAGAGGATTTGACTCATTTATTAAAGAATTATACTAGGAAACTTTATTGATCTAAGTAACTCGTAAACTAGTAATTATTCAATACAAGGGGTGCGATAGAGCAGCTTGTTGCCATAATATTTATTATTCAAATTAGTATGAGTAATCATCCAACATTTTTGCACTTTATAAGAATGAATGTCACTCGAATATGCTAGAATTTTTATTAACAATAGCCGATGTGACGTTAAAACTGCGATTTGGCGTAACATTGCTGGTAAACATAAAACCGAAACAGGCTTTCTCGAAACGATTGTTCAAACCAAATGATAGAACTTTAGTTATCAGGTAATCTATGCATTCGGAGGAACATATATGTAACCTTGGTTCATTAATTATGGAGTAAATAATTTCGTTGAATGATTAATGACTGCGACATTATTTAAAGCCATAATAATAAGGAATTCACTATTTATTTTATCGTGGAGAGCATTCACACAATCTTTTTTTTAATGTCACGAAATACATTCCGAAATTGTAGATGTCACGCGGTATCATTGACTTACCGTAACATTGTGTTACGTGGGCCTGAGAAAACGATCTGTATAGTGTGGGAAATACCCTTGACAATAAATTTTTCCCATGTAGCTCGCTGCTCTTTGTTTTCCAACGACTTGTATTTCAAATGATACGATGAAGCAGTTTTTTTTATATTGAATTACATTGCTATCTCAAGATTAATAATTATAATACACCCAACCGACAATTCAGGCAAAGGTTCAATAAGTTTAACCGAACACCTGATGGATAAACATTTCGTCTCCTTAACAGGCCTGTCTCGATTATAATAAATGCACCATCGGAGAGTGAAGCTAACCCTCGTATGACCATGACCCGAATAAATTACATGCATAAATCGTCGTTCGAAAGATTCGTGCTGCCACAGATAAGGGTGTAGTTGCACTGCCTATGAGTAAATCGAAAAATAAAACTCAAGAGTATACCAAGAGAAAATAAACGGGTGCGAATAGGAAACGGAAAAATCGAGTTCATACACCCACATGCGCCGAAAACTTTGAAAAATCTTCTCGTCTGTTCCGTTCTCTATCTTACCATACATTGACACTCCGTCTCTCAGAAGAGTAGAGTTTTTTTTCCCCATTTTCTCCAACAGCCAGGAAATGTTTCTTCCCGCTTGATACCTGCACTTACCCGCGAAGACGGAAAAAAAAACCATCGTCACTCAAGATGATCCCCCCCCCCCGACGACAGAGAGAGGCCCTTTCACTTCTATTCGTCAATCGAGATAATCGTCCCCGCGGTACGCGCCAGGAGGGAAGAATCTCAAAAATCACCGGGAATACCTAAACGAATGACGCCGTGCCGTCGCCGCCGCTTTTGCCATCCATATTCACGTCGCATTATACACTCCTTAGGGCCCACGATTTACTCTCCACTCGCGCGCGTCGCCTGATAAAAGCTTTGTGCTCGTTTTGTTTTTTTCTCTCTCTAGCGTCGCGGACAACACGTAACAACCTATAGGAACACACGCCCCGCAGCCGCGAGTGGAACGAGGAAGGTGCAGCGCGAAAAGCGGCGCTTCGAAACGACAGACAGGGGTGGATGGAAAAAAAAGGACGCGTCGGGGTGTACTTGTATTTATTCGCTCGTTCGTCGACTCTCGTACCAGTAGAGAGAGAACGGGGGCTCGGAGGGTGAAAGGGCTCGTTCGCCAACGGAGATTATACAGTCTCGAGCCGAGTAAACGCGGACGCGGAGCGCGACGATTTTTCGGAAAACAAACACGCATGCGTCATGCTTAACTCGTTCGATTAACAATGCGCGAGCTCGGGCGTCCAGCCTCCCATGCGTGCGCAAGCTGTCGCGCGCGTATGCACGTATACCTGAATCAAAAACGGCGTACAAAGAGGCTGTGAAAATAAAACGGGCGGGTGGGGGGCCGAAGAAAAAGAGCGACTGCACGGCGAGAGCGCGAGGATTTGCTCCGTATATTTCGGAATTCTCCCTCCGCCCGGAGCGCCCGTGTTCGCGACTGTATTTATGCTCGCATTGTTTGCGAATCTGAGTTACGTGCTCAGTGCGCGCCCTGACCTTTTTATCGTCCGTGCGCTCGTGCTCTTTCTCTTTCGAACACGCGTATTATATGCACCGCGAGGATTATTCGGCCGGACTGCGCGCGGTAACTCTTGGGTTTTATGGTAGCCGGCTGGGTTCTGTGCGCGTAATAGTATGATGTAAGCGCGCGAATGAATACGTCACTGTGCTTGTAAAAAACGAAGCGTCGATGTTTCATCTGAATTTGCTTTGCTTACGGCCGGACGAAAGGCTGTACGTTTGAGTGTGCGTACGTCGAAATCTCTGAAAAAATGAATGGAATCGAAAATCTTTTGGCATGTCGCGTCTTTAAGACTCGAAAACTCATACCCCCTAAATAAGGACACAAGTTTCAAGTGTATCAAAACGAGTGCTGCAGCTTGTGTAAAAATGAGAAAGATCATTAGAAAGTGACAAGTTTAGACTTTGTTCATACATTCATAACATGTCTATTTGTTGGTGGATCCTTGTAACCACCATATAGTGTGTCCCCGGGTTGCGAATAGAAGAGAACCCTATGATGAAAGGTAGCTGCGAATATATTATTATATTTAATGTCGTAATATAAGCAGCTGTGGATAGAAAACAAGGGGCTGATGTGGGTGTTGCGGATGGAGGTTCGAAGAGTTGACCGTTTGGTTCACCGTCCTCATCACTCTCACTAGGACTGGCAGTTCCTTCTTTTGAAAACTCTAGATCCAAGAAATATTGATTTTGTGCGTAAATGGTGATTTTCAAGTTCTAATCCATCAATATTTTTTCAAACTTCTACTCTTTTTACTCTACAATTCACTCGCAAACTTAAGAGTCCTCGATGGCTTAGTGGTTAGCGTGCTAGCTTCCTAGCCTTGACAGACTCGAGGCAAAAACGGGTTCGATTCTCGTCGAAAAATTTTCGGGAAT
>JAPYYV010016071.1:0-10834 GCA_030522625.1 Copidosoma aretas
TGAAAATTCGACTGACAGCAGACGTCGCGTTCTTGTCTCCCGCATGCATTTAGCATAGGAGCCTCTCGCGATTTTATTTACGTTTGTATAAATATCTCCCAAACTGTGTTGTAAAATTCACTGTTTTTGATGTTGTTAGTTTCATAATTGGATAAGTTTTAATAACGTAAGTTTTTTATTAAGTTCTTATCGCTGTAAAAAAAGATACAGTACTTTTACTGTGAAATTTTTCGCCTCTCTGATAAAAGCCAATGTTAAAAAACAGATCTTTGGGCTTAATTTTCGCAAAAACTGTGTTGAGGATTGGTCTGAAATTTTGACACAACATTTTTAACAACTCAACAAATAGTTTCAATAGTTTTTATCACAATCTTATCGTTTTGACTTCACGGACGAACCTCCTTAAGGAGGCTCACACCTAATATATAGCTCATATTATGAATACGTTATTATAAATATTTATTAGAAGTTATAACAAGTTTGACTTAAACTGACAATAATATAGCTAATGTTAAAAATCATGCGATTTTCATCATAAAACTTTGTTGTCAAATTTGTCAGATACCGAGGATTGAAAAAAAATTTAACAAATTAACTTAAGGTGGCTCATCACACCTATATAGCCCATATTTTGAATATTTTATCATAAATGTTTATTTAAAGTTTTAAGAAGTGTCATTTAACCTGCCGATAATGTAGCTCGTGCTAAATATCATGCGATTTTTTTTTTTTAATTTTGTTGTTAAATTCTTCACATACCGAAGCTTGAAAAAAAAATCAATAAATTACCTTAATCTTTTTTAATTTACATCTGATTTATTTTTTGGGCTTATTCTCTTCCTTGAATAAATTCATTGGGAGTTACCATGGAAAAAATTGCAAAACCTTGGACAGGTTCCCCAGAAAATTCAGTTGTTCATACGAAAAATAAGTAAACAAATTAACTTAACAATTTAAAAAAATTCATTAGGAGTCACCGACATAACATTTGCAAAAACTTCAATAGGTTTTGCAAAAATTCAATTGTTCACGTATTATTCGTATTTTTATATAAACAATTGAATCTTCTGGAAAACTTATTGAAGTATTTGCAAATTTTATGTCGGTGACTCCTAATGAATTTGTTTAAATAAGATAATAAGCCTAAGAATCTAAAAATAACATGTAAAATTGAAGAGATTAAGTTAATTTGTTTAATTTTTTTTTTTATCCTCGGTATCTGTAAAATTTAACAACAAAATTTTATGATGAAAATCGCACGATTTTTAACATTAGCTATATTATTGTCAGTTGAAGTGAAACTTGTTATAACTTCTAATAAATATTTATAATAACGTATTCACAATATGAGCTATATATTAGGTGTGAGCCTTCTTAAAGAACAACTTCTTTCAGTTTAGTTCAAATTCTCTGTCTTTCATGTCACTGAAGAGCCACCTTAGCCACAGGTGGTCAATCAGACCAATTAAAATGGGATGTAATGATGAAGTTTTTAGACAGGAATCCGCCTTATCGATTAAATGTACATTTAAAGCTCTAACACAGGATTTAAGTGATATCGAAATTTAAAAATAAATTCTACACACCTCCATCACTTCTACCGTGACTTCTGTGCTTACACGCATTCTTTAAGGACGGTGCCGTGTTTATGTAAATAATAACAAAACTTGTTGAAACTTTGAAGTATGATGTATTAGTATTCTTAACTCAAACGCGTTTTTTGGCATACCTCATATGGGACAGCGATTAAATTAATCTAAAAGACCGTGTACGATTAAATGGGCAGTATAGATATAATCATAGTTATCTACCTCATCGATCACGTTGTTTAGACATGACGACTTTATTACGTTGTTAAGTCAGAAAATAGGTATTTTCTTGTAAAAAAAAGAGTCGAT
The DNA here is from genome assembly GCA_030522625.1 of Copidosoma aretas. Lineage (NCBI taxonomy): Eukaryota > Metazoa > Arthropoda > Insecta > Hymenoptera > Encyrtidae > Copidosoma > Copidosoma aretas. The sequence goes on from JAPYYV010016071.1 coordinate 1,899, forward strand.
GTCAATTTTTTTACATTAACCAGTGGATCATGACTAAATTTTGGTAGATTGATAAAAAACTGAAGAACTTTTTATCAACGTTTACAGAAACAAAAAAGTGGACATCGATTCTTGACATTCAAATGAATACATCAAGCCTGTATTTGGCGGGATTGATTGAGTATTTCGAGAGAAAAATGAGAATTACGATGTCAGATAAGTGATAATACGAGATGCAGAATACGAGTTCCCATTTTACTGTACGATTTTTTGATCAATCTACCTAAATTTTGGGTAATGCACTCTTTGCAATGTAAATAATCGAGGTCCAGTCTTCTTTTCACGAAAAAAAAACTATTTTTTAATTAATAATAAAAAATATCATTAAGGGGGTGGAAAAGCTAATTTAAAATTTAAATTTCGCGCCATAAGCCTCTGCCGGTAACCAACCATTTTTTATTGTTAATTTAAAAACGGATGCAAAATCAGCAAAACCCAAGAACGCATGCTCTAGATAACAGCATTTGTTATTACTGTACAAAGTTTAAAGTTGATACATGAACGGCAACTTGGAAAATTCTTGTTTCGACAATTTTTTTTTGTTTCAGTGGAAAGATTTTTAAAGTTGTCGCTTACGTATCAACTCCAAACGTTGTGCAGTAATAAATAATGTTGTTATATAGTGCATGCGATCTTGGGTTTTGCTGATTTTGCATCCGTTTTTAAATAAACAATACAAAAATGGTTAGTTACCGTCAGAGGCTAATAGCGCGAAATTTAAATTCAAAATCTGCTTCTCCATCCCCTTAAGGCTGCGTATATACGATACGGAAAAATGAGTGGCGGAAAACTTTCATCGGTGCTGTCGGTCGTCGGTAAATCAGATAATTTCTGCAAAATCACGAGACCCCTCTGTTTACACTGGCAGAAACAAATTGCGGCAGAAAATTTCTCAGCCAATCAGAGCATGGTTCTCCCGATGGATCTTTCCAAGGCTTCGAGTTGATTGGCTGACAAATTTTATGCCGCGATTTTTTTCGCCCGTGTAAACGGGGGTCTTGTGGTTTGCAGAAATTATCTGACTTACCGACGACTGACAGTACCGAAGAAAGTTTTCTGCCACCTATTTTTCCGTAGTGTGTATTATGTGCAGCCTTTAGGGCATGCATATAAGCTACTGTATCGACTTACCTCAATAACAGTTTTTCACCTAGCTCGCTGGAGACTTATCAGAACGAGCTTTCATTTAGAGAATTGTCATATAATTAATAAATGAACAACGCTCAGGTCTCATTATCAAGATACTTGATAATTAGCAAGAGACTCAAACACAAGACACTGTGCTCTGTATATTATGTTTGGGCTTGTTCATGCGTTCATGCTGCACAAATGCGTTTCTAGTGTGTGGGGCCTAAATATCAAATACTTATAACTAAAACGTTACTAATAAAAACTCATGAAAAAATCATAAAAATGCGTTTTTAAAAATAAACTAAAATGCAATGAATATGTATAGTTTGGTGACTCTATCTTTTATTTATCATGTACGTACAACACATTTTTTTTTACTTTTTAATTTATCCATAAATGCGTATCTTAATACTTTGCTTAGCATTTGTTTGATGCAGTTTTGATACCATCAAAATCATTAATTTTGATACATTTAGCATCAAATTTTGTTGATATTGTTAATCACTAGCATCTTCTACTCGTTTCGTGCTTTAGCTCCTTAGCAGGGCTGAAACCTGAGACTAAATAGAGTAAAAATAAAACTATTGGCCTCGTGCACAATTCTGAGACAGTGCCCTCAGTCGAGGGGTTTGAGAACGTTTAGCTTCATATATGTTGATGTTGCTAATCCAGGCTAAACGTTCTCAAATCTGTCGAATGAGGGCGCTGTTTCGGAATTGCGCACGAGGCCAATAATTAAGTATAGTGCTCAAGAAAATATTAAGAGTACTACATGTGATAGACTCTTAATGTGCGTCGACAGTCGTCGTTTGCTTATGCCTCTTATAGCACTGCACCAAACGGACATATCGCAGTACCACGTTAGTCACCAGTGCTGTCTGCTACATAGTGCTATCTGTTTAGTACCACAGTCGACAAGTTAATTGTAAAGAGTCAAATTTTCAAATGCTCTGAATCGATAAAAAATAAATACAATCCATGCTACTTTTGAAAAGTGATCAACTATGAAATTTTGTTAATACATCGTACTCGTGCCATTTAATCTGCGACCGGATCACCTGTTGCTTGCACGAGCAGGCCCGTAAGTGTTCAGCAGACGCCATCGAATTGGTATACTCGTTGCACGTGGTTTATTATTGTAGAGTCTCTAGTGTCTCTACAGTAGAAAAACTCAAAACCGCCAAGACGATTGTATACATATATTGCTCATATCCGTGCGGTTAGCACACTCACCAAGACGACTGTACAGGAATAGCTAAAACCGTGAGTACTTATAATTTATTTACTATGAAATGATTGCTACGATTTTTATCTCATTATTCACACTAACTCAATGCGAATACGAATACAATATCAACCGATCAAGTATGTATAGGTATCTTTTATTTGGTGTTGTATACTTATTCTGCATGCTATTCATCTATTTTCTGAGTATCTATTTCTTGTGCACTTTAAGTATTATGCTTAATCATGGTTAATACGTCCAAGTGACTATTTATAATTTTATTTAAAATACATACACTATTCTTATGAGTTTAATTCAACAAACGATTGATAGGTGTTGGTTAAAACACACTGTTAGTACAAATATCATTAACGGTTTCGGCTTAATGATACTGTCAAAAAGTTTTTTTTTTTTGAGGTGTCGGAGTTTCTAAAATACTTGATAAAGCAATGTCATTTTAAATAGCCTACTCATAAAGGCACCGTCAAAAATTTGTTTTGAAACATAAATTTGGAGTGCCACACTCGTTTGGTGACTTGATTTATTCCTCGATCGTATAATATTTGGCCGCTTGTGAATAGGGTAACATTTATTTTCAAAGTCAAAAAGAGATTTTACTTGGTTTTATACAATTTGTATTAACAAGATTTAATCAGCTTCAAAGGTTAGATTTTCGACATTTCATGCTTACATTCGGAAGTTACAGACAGTAAGTAAAGCATACCTTTGAGAAAAATATTGCTTACTAAATAAATTCCTTGTTCCCCAAAGATGAGAATATAAATGTACTACCTTTGATCAATTTGAGGTGATTTATGCGTGACTTTCGAGTATAAGCGTAACTACCCCATAGATTTTTGTTAAACTTTCTGAAATTTAGATACTGTTCAGTTGATCCTATTCATCGAAGAAATCAAAGTTATCACACCATGTCAAATCATAACATTCAATAGAAAAGTTTCTAGAAATTATTAAGTAAAACTGCGTTTTACTTCAAAATACTGATTGGCAATTAATTTTTTTCTTCATTTTTTCAAACCCCTGCAGCCTTCGCGCGCTAACGTACCCCAAAACCTTTATCAAACTTTAATTTTTTATAATTTTTCAGACAAAATTATTCAATTAACTTTTTTGGCAATTTTTTTTTTACCGGTGAATTTAACGTATATATTTTTCAATTTAAAAATTTAATTTCCGGATTTACCCGCTCTAAAATCAACGTTATTAGTTTCAACCAATCATACAACGAATAAAAGGCTTTAGTCACGTGATATTTTTCTTCATAAGATAGGGCAGGGTGATTGTACGAAATATGAGTCTGTTTATCAAAGTAAATTCTTATACTTTACAAAAGTATGTATCTATAATCTACAAGTCTGTCATTTTTCAATAAATGATGTACACCCAAGGCACTTAATATCTGTCGGAACGTTTTAAACATGACTTGTGGAGTAACAGTAAGTTTGCACAATATCATAGGTTGTACGACGTCATTGCCTGCTTGTTGACAAAACGTTCCGACAGATAAGTATAAAGTGCATCGGGTGTACTGCACGCAATTGACTACCGCAGCACGGCAGGTTATATTGATACGCAAAGAAGATAATCACATCATATAGTTGCTGTTCTAAAATAATTTTTCAACACGTTAGAACAATTTTAGGTAGTGCTGACGATTATAAAAGATTGAAATCATACTCTCAAAATTTACCGTCTTCAACCTACGTTTTACGGCATTAGCACAATAATATGTTGAATGTTTTTTTGAAACAGAAACATTATGCTATCCGCAGAAAGTAGAGAACTTGAAAGAAACTCAGCCCTGTTCAAATATCATGTTTTGCTAAGTTCAAAGGTTATCTTATAATGACTACTTGTCGTTGCATACAGCAGAAGATGTACCATGCTAGTGATAAATCATGATATTTTATTTTGACGATTGGTATATTTGTTATTGAGGCCATCAATAAAGATTTAAAGTGTATATAAGTTGAATATTTTATTTAATATCTTGAAAATTAGCTTGTCACCTAAAGTATCGACAGAACCTCTTTAAGTTCACGCAACAATTTTTTGAAACACCTTTATCTAATTTGCTTTGTCTATCTGTATGTCAGTAGCAGGATTGGTGCGATCTTGCGATCAATTTTTAAACTCCTTCTGGATTATCGAAAAATATTTTTAACAGAAACGCTTATTGTATAATAAATACACCGAAATCATTATTAACTTTTTAGTTTATTGATAATAGGGTATCCATACAACTTCTTTTTGGGATTTCAAATTGTTAAGAATCACGCAGAATTCTTCATATTAGTCTTATATTATTTCTGTTCAGTAAAAGGGATTTTTATTGAGAACGTTGTAAATACATTGGTCGTTTGTAACTATTTACAACAAGCTTTTTTATTTTCAATGACATCAAAAATTTTAAAAAAGAGTTTTTTTTTTTTTGTTTTTATGAAATAACTGTGTAAATATATCGGCTGCATTTAATTCTTGAGCATTATCATCGTAAAAGTATAACTTTTCTGCATACCTCCGCCGAAAAGGCTTTATATCTGCCCTGCTCCAAAATAGCTACGTAAATAGCTATTGGTTATCATAAGCGTTTTCTATGATGAACATTAGATTATTTCAAAGTAAAGAAAGAGTCTCATTTTTGAGCCACTTGCTTTATGCTGTTGCCTGTCATTTTTACATTAAATGAGAAGTTTTTACTGTTTTTTATATCCAGCAGCCCTCTACATTTAGGTAAATAGTAACTTTTCATATCGTAACGAGCAGTAGCACAACAAATTTATGTAAGATAAGATAAAATACATTCATTTTCAATGCATTATTAAGGTAAAGATTTTTGAAAAAAATGTATGATATAGTTAGTCAGGATTCAAAAATAAATGTATTGCTAATTTATAAATTTCGCTCTAAATAATGTAATGCCAATTTATATAATATTGAAATTGTAAAACTTTTTAGATATCATGACAGCTGGAGACTCAGTGTTGGTGATTGGTGGAGGAGGCAGGGAACATGCGATATGCTGGAAACTTTCACAATCAAAACATGTGAGATAATACTACTTCATGTCTTATCTTATATAATTTACTTAACCTTCGTAAACATAACTTGTTTCAATATTTCATACTATTTATGAAAACTATACATATTTTTAGGTGGAACACATTTACGTGGCACCTGGAAACGCTGGCATAGCAAAAGAACAAAAAGTTTCCGTGGTTCCGCTAGACGTAAAAAATAACAAGGTATTTTTAGAAGTGAAATAGATATTGTTTCTTGCATTTGAATAATTATAACTCTCAAAATTGAACAAATAGTTTTTTTATATTAATATTAGACGTAAAAATAAATAAGAGAATCATTATATTAATCAAAATAAAAAAAAGCAAAACATAATGTGTCAAATGCTTAAGAAAGAATATTTAATTTTTAAAAAAGTGTTTTCAAAGATTTTCCTAACATATTATATATTTGCTAAGAAAAGTCTAGAGCATTGAACAGCAGTAAAAAATGTTTTCACGTATTATGATAAAACGTTGATTGGAACAAAGTAAAAAAAAAAGGGCGCGTAGGTATCGGGGCTCGTGACAAAAGTGAAGCTCCTTAGAAAATCCTTTGATTTTCAGTAATAATTATTCGTGAACATTATTAACTAGTTCTGTAAAACAATAATGAATGTTTCGTATAAGTGTTCATTTAAAAAAATTAATTATGTAAGTCTATAATACATCCTGTTATTCAAATAGTTTTGTTATTTTAATTTTTTCAATAATTAGTTTCGCAACAAAAATAATATTTTTGTAATATGGATTTTTAAATATAAGTATTCAGTAACCAATTAGCATTTCTTATGAAAAAAATATTTGGTCCGTCAGAAAGATAATCAAAAAATATCAGGCACGTATTTCTTTTTTTTTCTCGTAAACACAAAATAATAGAGATATAACACATCAAAGTCTAGGAGTGGGCAGTAATGACATCAGACATACATAAAATCGTGCATAAATTTAACCTCCTACTCCTGAACTTTGATGTGCTCTATCTCCATCATTTTTTGTTTACGATTGAAAAGATACGTGTTTGATATTTTTTGATAATATTTCTGATGGACCAAATAATTTTTTTCATAAGAAATTCTTATTAGTTTCAGACCATGTTGTCATATTAACTAACCACTCTATTTGCGTGCCGCGTTATTGCTTTTTACTTTAGTTAACCAGTAGGAATTTATATTTTTGTCCTATCTTGCTGTCGCTTCTAGATATGGCGTCATTTTTTTATTTATTACTAGGGGGGCTCCGCCCCCTGCACGCCTCGCGCGCCAACCTTCAACTATTAACCAAACATTAATTTCCATTATTTTTTAAGAAAAATGAAATCGTTAGCTATTTTATAACAGTGAGTTATCATTTTTTTATATTTAAATTACTTTTTATTCAATTTTTCCAATTCTTGTTTTTAAATTTTCCCGCTCTCAGCTAGTCTCAACCAATCAGATCAAGAGTTATTCTGTCGACAGTCACGTGTAACATGGAACATTCCACGTGAACGTAGACAAAAAATAGTAGATTTTCCATATCTCCGGTGAAGATACAACGTTTTCCCTAAATTTGAGGGGCGAAAGTGCAACATAACCTCTTGGGTGAAAATCGCATGCGCTGCTTATTAGGAAAGTATTTTGGCATCCTCTACGTGGAAATTGCCTCCCGAGCCGAAGGCATCGGTGTCATGCAGACATGCAACGGATAGCATAATACTTTCCTACGAGCAAGCGAATGCAAATTTTCACCTAAGGGGGAATGTGGTACTTTCGCCTCGAGAAAACAAGGGAGGAAGTCGTAGTTCTGCTGCCCACGCCGCACCCACGCTTGAGGTATGGAAAAAAAATGTTTCTTCAAAACTTGGGGAATCAATAGTACTTCATCAGAAAACAATACAGGAATTTTTCTATTTTTTGATCAACACCCTTACCTTCAATGACAGTCACAAATTAAAAATTTTTCTTGGACCGGAAGCTTCTTAATTTTATAGACAATTTATGTGCATGAAAAAAAAAATAAAAATTCATCTTGTGAGAATTTTTTTCATAGAATAAAAATATTTAATATAATTTTAAGATTAGTTTTCCGTCTTATTTTGAGATTTTACAGTTTGTATTAAACACTTGAAAAAGTACAACACGATTATTATTTTTTGTATATTTTTTAATATCTACTTTTAATCACTTTTTATCGCATGATGGCTATTTACCAGGAACTCGCCTAAAAAACGGTTAAAAGGTAAAAAATCACGATTATGCGGTTGTATAAGTCAACCTCAAAAACATCAGATAAATAATAAAAGACAAATGATAAGATTTCAAGGTCAATCAGTATAAATATTACGTCAGAATGCCAAAAAAAAAATGGCAGATCCAATGTAGCGGCTAGTTTTCAAAAATAAACGAAATAAGAATTTACTAAATACTCTGTCGCTTGAAAAATAATTCGAAGAAAAAAGTTTATCTTGTAAATTCTTGATGACAATCACCGTTTTCAAGAAAAAAATCATAAACTTTTCTAAAATATACCTGGTCTCATAAAGCTGCGTATTATTGGATTATGTTAGGAACTTCTTGTTTAAGAATAATTTTGCATGTATTTGAATGTACATGTATTATGAATGGGTATTCAAACAAATAAGTAGCTCTCTATTTAGTATTAGTTGTTAAATTTACTGCGATAAATTACATTTATGATATTAATCACATGTGGTGGTTCGTGACCTATCTTTGTGTCAAATACTTTTCATTGTGAGTGAGGAGAATAACTACATTTTTTTAAATTTTTATTGCTCCTTCGTAAAGGAAGCTTTGTATCGGAAAAAAAAAGTTTCTAGAAATACGTTAGAAATGTTTTATATCGTGTCTGAAATGAAAAAATACGATTTTAAGAAAAAGTATGTCCGTCTCTCTCTCTCTCTCTGTGTGTGTGTGTGTGTGTGTGTGCGTGTGTGTGTGTGTGCGCGCGCGCGCGCGTGTGTGTGTGTGTGCGTATGTGTGTGTAATCAGTCGTATCAATGATTCTTTTTTTGCAGATTTCAATGATTCTGGGCTTAAATTTTTTGTTTTCTTATGCTTATGGCGGCTCGAAAAATATATAAGTTTTATACCATATTAAGGTGTTTACAACGATTTTTATGGTCAAAAAACAGGTTTTTTACTTCTTTAAGGGTGAAAAAAATTTAATTCTAATGTCTAAATAGTAACATCTGATTAAGCTTCATATTGGTCTATTTTCCATTTTGAATCATTTTGATAAAATATTTTTTTTAATTTTTTTTAAAGAAATATTGAGATTTTTATGGAAAATCACTCATATCTTAGAAACCTTTTGAGTGATTTCGATCATTCAAGGCTTGAAAATATGTTTTTATATCCTTGTATTAATTAAAAAAAAAAATTCAAGTTTCATACCTTATAAAGGTTGTTATATTTATTTTTTATGTCCAAAAAGCGGTTTCTTGCTACTTTTAGAGTGAA
>JAPYYV010016074.1:0-15867 GCA_030522625.1 Copidosoma aretas
TTGCGGACAATTAATTCAAAAAAGTATGTTGTACGTAGAACGAGTGGTAATTATAGCAGACGGTTACCATTTGACATATGCTTCGGTATTTCTATAACCATTTAGAACCCCCTTAAGAGTATTCTAAGGCCGTACATGTTTATATTTAGGAAATCGCGAGAAATATTTGCACCCATGTACGTATGGAGCGTTCCACGTCAACTGTGTCAATCAAAAACAATTTTTCGTTAAAATCTAAGGTAAGGCGATCCTTTGTGAGAAAACAATACTCTAATGTTTTCAGATATTTTGACCGACAGTCAATCCGTCAGTGACGGTAATAAGTTTGCAATTGTTCTTAGACAAGTTCTTTTGAATATTCTCGCGATTAAAGTAAAAAAAAAAAAAAAAACACTGATCGGATATTGTTAATATTTCTGAAATGATTAAAGGTTATGGTAATCTTTTTATTGAGGTTTTAAAGTATGACACGATTTTTTATAAATATTTTTTTTTTCTTAAATTTCATTACAATTCCCACTTCCATCACTTTGTACATCGTGGGCCTGCAACAGAAACAGGCGCTGGGTAGCACTGAATGTAAAAGTCACCACGTTTGACGCTATTTTGCTTAGGTTTTAAAGTTTTGCTGTAAGATAAACTTATTAGGATTAATAAAGGATTCATATAACAAGCCTGCAATGGACTATTCAAAATAGAAAATGGTGGATCTAATTTGGAAGATTTTTTTTAATTTGTAAATGAGTAAAGAAAAATTGTACCGTAATAATCATTTAGTTTTTTAGTCAGCACTGTATACTGCAATTTTCTAATAAAATGAACGTGTCCGTAATAAAAATACATCAAATTTCTACTCTACAAATTCACGTCAGATTTTACAATCACTTTCTCCATTAAACTGCAAGAAGAATCATAATGCGAATGTGTTTGTACATTAAACTTATTGACTTGCTGATTGAAAATGAAGTATCAAATTATTAATAAGCAACATGGTGGATCCAACTGGATCATGCAACGACTCACAGAAAGAAGTACAATGACAATACATGTCGTGGGTTTAGTCAAAAGTCGCCAAACTGAGCGTCACAAGCTTCAACGAGTCGTTAGGGTAATCCAAGTATTAGTAATTGTGATACTCCTGAGTTAAGCAAAATCCTGGACGGCATGTTGTCGATATTTAGCACAGAATATAATAAATTATGTCGAAAAATGTAATCTGGAAAGAATTAAATGTTAATTGCATCGCAATAAAAAGTCATTTAAACTCCTTACACTTAACATAACTTTAGTACTAATTATTTTCATTTATTATTATCTATTAAATTTAATTATTCATCCACTGAAGGATCGCCGCACTATAATTTTTGATCGGGAGTACACTTGGGTCAACTTACCAGTATCCATTAAAACATTCGTTAGCTTTATAGTGAAATGATGTAAACATTTTTTTTTACTGCATAAATAATATAAAGTAAACAGCATTAACAATCCAACCTTATTTTGATAAGAATGTAATATAAGTTTTCGGAAATGTACATTTTTGTGACATCTCATTAAAGTACAAGATCTCATACAGGGCTCTACAAAGTTAAAGTTCATAATTTCGAGTAGAACGGCTTTTGCAAGTGATTTTGTGGAAATCCATCATGTCTCGTAAAAAGGTGAGCAGATCGCAGGCAATGTTCGCTTGCTTTTCATATGCATTCATCATAAGATTCGTGAGCACACACCTTCATGTTTGTGTAACTATATCTGGAAATGGATTGTAACATTTGCCCTTTTTGGGGGTTAATAAGTTGTAATTGAATCAATTTTTATTGAGTATGGTTTTTATTGATTTTTGATCACTGTGGAAAGGAACAGAACTTTGATTGTAAAATTTTTCGTCCGTCTCATAAGAATTCATTTAGACAAACGAAATTAAAGCTTTGATTATCTCAAAAATTATTTATCACTCTGAAATTTGGACATAACATTGCTGACAACTGAATAAATAGATTCTGATAGTTTGTGTTATAATTTACATTTCACGAACAAACCCGTTCAAATGCTAATTCTTTTCGGAATGGAGTTAAGGAGGCTCCTATATACTTGGGGTCAGCAGCTATTATACGAACACTGCTGTCTGCGCGTTGCAGTATTGAATTGAAATCTCATGCGCAAAGCAGGGTTGCCAGATTATTTTTGTTAAAATCCGCCGCTAGAGGTCAGAAAACCGCCCAAAAACCGCGCACATTTTGAAAAAACTGCCCAAAAAACCGCACGTTTAAAAACGTAGTTCCTATAAGGTAGTACACTGTAATTATAACTGAAATAGATACTAGATAAACAAAAGCCATAATGTTTGCTGTCATTCATTGATTAAATCATATTCTAAAGTAAAAATAAAATAAGTTACATTATGCAACTGTCGTGATTCTGCACTAAGTAATATAGGAGTTTAAAATATATAAGCATACATTTTGTATCGTTTGATTATTTAAGTCCTCGAGTCTCGGCTTATTACATAGAGTTTTTTTTTATAATAAATAGTTAATAAGCGGCAGTTTTACAAATATAAACTAAAAGACATTTTTCGACTAGTTTACAATTTCCATCATAAAGGGAGAGCACACACCTTTAATTTCTTCAACAAATGAGTATAATGTTATATAATCTTCTTCAGTATCTTCCCTGCAATCTGTTTCATACAATAACTGATTTTGTTCGTTTTGATTGTGTGATGTAGTGAGAAAGTAATAAAATTAGTTATTAAAATTCCAATTTAAGTTCACATTTATTATAAAATAAATATGCCCCATTCGGAGCTGTGGCCAAATGCGATCCCTTTGCGTTCAATCTCGCAATTTTTTTTTGTTTTCGTGTAAATTACTTGAAATTTTAAACCGCTTAATTTGCGAAAAACCGCATTTTGAAAATTTATCCCGCAAAACGGCTTATAAAACCGCCCAATTTGCGGGAAACAGCCTAATCTGGCAACCCTGGCCCATAGGTAAAAAAAGACTGATCAAAACAATAACTTTTTTTCCATAAAAAATTAACATTTCACGTATAAATATTATATTTAATGGTCTATATTTCATTTAAAATAGCAAAATGATTTTTAAACGTGTTATACAGTTAAAAATCGAAAGTTGATTTAGTATTCGTCTTTGACTTCAGCGGTAATCGTCGGAGCCCCCTTAAACGACTCCAAAACTAAACTTTGTTCTGATTGCCACTTGTACTCACAGGCTGTTTTAAATACCAGAAGTAAGAAGTCATAAAAAGTAGAGTGAATATGATAAATAGCTGCTATATATATATATATATGTGTGTGTGTATGTATATAAAGGATTACTGTCATATTGATGTATCTTTAACCTGTTTTTTTTTGCATGCAAAACGTAGATACGCAGAGTAAACGATTATATGAAGTTAAAAGACATAATTTTCATCTTAATAATTTTTAAAAACTAAAAGTACTTTAATCATTTTACGCTTGGAATCCGTAGCAACTACTATAAATTTGTTTATTGTTTCTATTTAGTTGATTTTTATAATTTTTGAAAGACAAAGAGTTAGATACATTAAGTTGCCGTTAAGAATGAGCTGTATACCTATATGCACTAATTTTTGATTTTTACAAGCAGTTATTACAGTGAAGAAATTTAACTTTTCTTTTTATAAGCATAACGTTGTAGTGCAATAACTTTTGTCTTTTTATACTAAACATGCCACTAATCAATCAGCTGAGGGGACTACATACCATTTACTAAATAATCATTGTCGTGTTATTACAGGTATATATAAATATTGCTATTTTTAATACATATTATGATGCACGTCAATATAATGCTAAGCTGAAAAAGAATTGCTTTTAAGAATAGTTCATCATGCTGAGTTAACGTTGTTTATTTGGAAACTTCTAACAATAAAAATAGATTATGATTAAAATACTTAAAAATATGAAATACAGTCTATAAGATATCTATGCAAGGCGATGTTTATATTAGTTTTTTTATTTGAAGATAAAAAAAAGGTCATTCAAAAAAAAAAAACGTTTGCACACCGTAAATTATCAAGTGGGGCGTCAGCACCACATTGGCAAGTAGAAGTTCTACGATAACTTCCAGCTATAACTCTAATATTCAACAAATATCATTGGATTTTACCAAAGCAAATATTCAATACCATAGTATTAATTAATTTTACTGAATGAATACTTGGTTCAGAAGCTGGATGACTTAAAGTCTTAGGTCTATTTCGAAAAAGGTTAGTTTCAATCAAATACTAGGATGAAATTATTTAAAACGTACAGTTTTATGCAAGACAAATTGTCCTTTATTCTAACTTAGACAAAGTTATTATTCCTTTTCACTAACCTAGTAAGAGCCCACAGAAAACAAGAGATAGAGGCGGCATGCAGTAATACGGATGCTATCGTATGAGAAAGTAAAAGGAAGAGCAAGTAAAGTCAGCATACTAGTAACGCAAACTGATACACAAATATAAAAATTACTCCAAAATATAAATAAAAAAACAAGTCTTAGTGGACAATATGTAATTAGTTGTTGTAAAACTTATACTTGACAAGTTTTACTCTCCGAAGTATAATTTTAATCTGTGATAGTAACATATTTAAAAATACTAATGTACTACATCTAAAAGAAACATTATGCAATGTTTATAGCCAAATGAATGATTTTTTAAGTCTGTCTAGAGGAAGTTGTTTATTGTTAGCATTAGCCAATATAGTGCAGCACATATGTTTATACAAACATGATGTATCATAACTTTTTCTACTGTATTATTAGCAAGTATACACACATGTGTATATCCATACATCCAAACAACATCTATTTTTATTCTTTTATCAACTTCATGTATAAATTTAACATTTAGGAGGCGCAGTGTTTTTTTTCATTTTGATCTCCATAATAAGCTATGGTCTTCGACTACTTTGAAAAATGATCACCAATAATGCTAAGTATTTATGCCTGCAGTATTACGATGATAATAATAACAATAAAAATATATTGGTAATAATATTAATAATAATAATAATAATAATAATAATAATAATAATGACAGTACGAATGATAATGATAATAGTCAATTCATCGTGCTATATAGCGACGTTTACCAATTGGCTGTACATATTTTCGACAGTTGAGATTTATTAGTCGTCTTGAACTATATATTGTATGACATTGTAAAAACACCTCTAAAGTTTTTATTCAATATTATTTTGTTAGCTTGTTTTTGAATCAAATTCAATATTTAAAACGATGAAACTGATGTCAATGATCTAGATTATATGTACTTCAATAAATAAGTTCATTGATTAAAAACGAGAAACGTAATAAAACAACACTTGATAAATAGACAAATTTTGATTAAAAGTGTAAATACGTCAATATCTAGTTTGCATATTAAAATAGTTTTTATTAATGCATTTACTATGACTCAATTTCAATAAAGTGATCACAAGAGACTGACAAACTTAATTAAAGGTTTAAGAACTCGGCTATATGTACACTAATTATGTCATCATAAACAATTGCTTTCTTTCTGTTTCTTCTCATCTTTAGCTTACTCTCTTGTAACTGCTTGCACACATTTGCTTTCATTCCATGGTCATTCGTTTGTTCTTTATTTCGTTTACTGTGTCGACATTATTAAGATGCAAAGTTATGTAATGTTTAATTCTAGTCATACTTCATTAAAAATAATCAAACAGTTTTTAACCGTAGACGTGTATCGTATATAATAATTATAGTGATCATAATAATAGTAATAGCAATAATACCAATAATCATCATGATCAAAATCATTGTCACTATTGTTATGACTGTATGTACGACAGTTTTTGCACTAGTTGACACGTTTGACCGTTTCTATTATATTATAAATACGGTTCTTGCATTGTATTCCTACAGTTTTACTTTACCCTTTGATTTTACTGCAGTGTGAACCGTATTAAGCAAGCTTAGTGACTAGCGACATTCCCAAATTTTAGCCGTCTGATCTACGCTGCCGGTGACTACGTATGGATGGCTTCTGTGGAAATCTGCAAGATATATTAGTGTAATATTATTTATAATGCTTTTCTATTATAGACAGAATAAATACGTAATTTATTGTTTCTCTGGCTTATTTTAATTAAATAAATGCAAAACTATGAGTATTGAATAGATTGCTCATGTACTTATATCTTACTACATAAAAATAGGTTAATTATTAAGAATGATTTTTTTTTTAAATAGCATATATTTGATGTCTGGTTATTTATGGCTTATATATCATATGGGTATATGCGCGAAAAAACAGGTACTATGCATTTTGTTCGTACCAACTGAGGTGCAGAAGTGAGAATGAGCGTCGATCGTCTTCATATTGCGCTTGTTGCGAATGTCCCAGACCCGCAATTTTTTGTCATCTGATGCACTGACGATAAATTTTCCGCTCGGATGAAAGACTATACCCCGGACCCAATTGTCATGTCCCAACAGAATAAAGAGACAAATACCGCTGCTGACGTCCCAAATTCGTATGGACTTGTCCCGCGAGCCTGAAGCAAGAAACGGGCCTTCGTACGCGCCTTTGTTGTCAGTGCCCGCAGCCAAGTTGATCGTTGCCCGCGCGCACTCCGGTGCCCAAGCAATACACTCTACGACATGATCGTGATCCCGCAGCTCGACCTGGCAAATTAAATTTTAATAAAGTACATTATATACAGTTTAAATGTCAAAATTACAATTTTATTATCATTTTGTACTTGGGTATTGGCGATATATCTACTGACTTGTAACGTTATTAAATAGCAGTATATTTAAAAAAAGTACTACACGTTACATAGAAAATTAATTTTTTTTTTTACAACAGTAACGAAGTTTTTGCAACAGTTAGAGCTATCACTAAATTTATAATTTGCTATTATCAGGGTCGCTTGTTTTAGAGTAAGCGTAATCAAGGATTGCTAATTCTACTCCAGAGTACGCAGTATAAAGAAATGAAGTCCAGATTCCATTCCGGAGTACAAAGTACATCCCTCATTAAATTACAAAATTAAAAAAAATTTCCTGGGACCCTGTTAAAATTTCACTGTTGCATTATTTTAAAGACCGTTGCTTGTGTATTAAAAGCGAAGTTTACTTTTGTTATAGAGTATTTACAAGTGTTACTATTGTTAAATTTGAGAATTAGAGCGTGCATCGCGCTGCGGTGGGACTGAGCTAAGCGGTATGGACTCTGATGATCGATACAGTTCGACGGTCAACGAAGGAATTATTGCCCCCCCCTCCCTTGCACGCTTCTCTGCAACTACTCGTTAAGACGTGCAATGACGTGTACTGGGTTATTGGGCGTTTAATACGGACGCTCCCACGTGTAATGCACTTACTGCTTATTCATTATTGATTGTTAATAGTTGTAACATTTTACTCAGATCAGCGGTCTTGGATGTCTTTATTCTGATAAATTAGATGGGAATGAATAAGAAGGCATATTTACTTGCAAAGTGTTTTATAATTTTCTGTAGAATAAATGAGAATAAAACTGTGTAAATCAGTATATAACTACGCTAAATATAAAATATAAGTAATCATGTTCGTGTTTGTTATAAGACTCTACCTGAGACTCTTTTCAGCCTGGACAGCAGCAGAAGACCAATGATTTATCATTCGAACTACTATAGAAATTGTGAACTTTTAGATAAATAGTGCATATGTTTTATATTGAATAGTACCTTTGAAAAGTCAAGCAATGGATGAGATTTCGTAATTTATATCGGTAGCAGTATTTGCATGATTAAAAAAAAAAGTGATGAAAGTGGTTTTTTCACAGAGGTTTTATAGTAGTCTTGTTTAGCAAGGGACTTACTGCTTGTCTACACATTGAGGTATATATTTCAGAGTGATATAGGTTTCATTTTAAATTACATTCTAAAGTTCGGATTATGCCTAGGTTAATTACGAATTCCACTCTAGAGTACGTAGTATGTCCAAGTTATTTCCAAATCTTGCCCTCGAGCCAAGAATCGTTTTAAATTAAACTCCGAAAAGGGAATAATTCTCTGGAACCCTATTAATTTTACATACAACAATCTTTCTTTAGTGTTAATTTTTATATTATTTAACACCACTAAGCTCCCAATAAATCTCCCAGTTATACCCTGAAAGACCAACACCATATTAAATATAGGGAAGGTGAGAAAAAAATTTCTGATTCGTTTTTTTTGGCTGTGTGACATGGGCACCCGGATTCTCTCTAAAAATTTGCAAAAATGTCCAAAAAATTGCGCTTAATCTCCTTTAATTGCCGCATTTTGTAAAAAAATTTCGCTTATTATTTTCGTTAAGTTATTAATAAATATATGCGGGTACTGCATGATTTTTTAATCTCGTATTACATGCTAACTATTCCATGTATCCCAACGTTTGATACAGCAAAAATTTCCGCTTAACGCATACACCATTATTGCTTTTTATTTATACAAAATCTTTTAAAAATAAATCATTAATTCTAAAAAATTACTTTCTATTTGCCATATATATATATGCTTGCATCACACGCATGTGTATGTGTGTGAGTTGCATAGGAGCCAGAAAAAAGAGGCTAGAAGCTGTCTGCTAGTGTGCTAGTCTTACAAACAGTGTTTTTTAATGGCTGTATGTTTTTTCTAAAGCCAATAAAAAACTACTAACTACTAGTAGACAGTATTATTGAAACTATATCTACACAGTTTCATTGAGAAAAAAAATGAGCAAGTATATCCAGCTCAACTTGTGCTAAGCAAGTAACTATAGATGCTGGACTCTGGAGTGCTGTTGTGGCTATGTCCATACTTGTGCACACTACTTCTATTGATTTCAGAATAGCAATTAATTATTGTTTTGAAGAATTGATACTTTGTTTACAATTTTTATAGGGATGTTTCTATAATTACTGAGATAAAGAAGTGAGCGCAACCAGCAGCAGCTAGCAACATCAGACAGTGTCTCCGTTGTTTTGGTGTGATGTCTGTATCAAATGTCTGTATCAGTGTAGATCAACTTGACACGATGAACGATGACTTTGCTGTTCTAGAAAACTTGAAGAACTTGAAGAATTTTGAGTAACAGATTTAATACAGTATCCAATCATCATTATTAATTATAGTAAGCCCCTATAACAGATACCCTTAGTCTGTAAAATAGATGCAGCTATAGCGCAGTACTTTTGTACATTTTAACATGATATCAGAACATCTTCTTACAATATCCTGCAGAGCCAATAAAGATTATTTCATTGTAAGGTCCGCATTTTAAATTATTAAGTAAACGGTTTTAGCCAATAAATGTACTGATTAATACAAAAATAATACTGATTATACGATAATATTTAATAGTGTGGGCAATATAGTTGATAAATTTGACAATAATATAAGCCTAATACAGTGGCCTTAAACGTTCGCATGGTTAAAAAATGGAGCATATCATCTATTGTAAGATAAGTACTCAAAATACAGGTCGGCACGCTGAGGTCAAGATGCATCTTACCTAATAAAATGTAGATTTGTGTAGATTACTATCGGACAGACTGATAAAGGCTCATTTTTTTCTCTCCACAACTTTCTACCAAAACATTTTTTTCTTTTACAACTACTTTTAAAGATATCTGCGAAATACTTATGTTTACAATACTCAAGTTTATATTAGTCGATGTGAGTGTTTACTATTCATCACCATACACTGATCACTGAAAGTATTTGATTTTGAAAAAAAGTCTAAGATTTTCTATTATTTAGAGGCAAATAGCTGTAACCTCAGCCTACCGGCATATATTTTCAGCACTTTTTTAACGATGGGTATGTAGGGCTTGTGGAGTATGAAAACCTTTAACGTATTATCTTAAGCTTGTATTCTAGTCGATTTCACAAAAATACTGCTCACACTAATGAATAGTATCGAAATATCAGAATCCTTGCACTAAGATCAATGCTATTTTGTAAACATACACGGCCACATTGGGCTTGTGACGTCACGCCTGATGACATAGGTAAGTTCTCTATGAACCTCGCTATAAACAATAACATCTAACTTCTTATATAGTCAATATTTTTGAAGATTTCCCATGGTATCTCTATTTAAAATCGTTTGAGCAATAGAAGAAACATTGAAAATATGTAATCGGATAAAAAACAGAATTATATGTATATGCGATATAGAAAAATTTATGAAATAATTTTTTTCTCACTTATAGTACTCCCTTTTAATACAACAATCCCCTTCATGATTGAATTTTAAAAGACAGCTCCATAATTATTTAAAGTTTAGTAATGTATATGTATATGCTGGAAAGCCTCTTTATGTGACGACTACAATTTTATATTGAATCAATTTCATAATAAAAGATATTATTTTTTGGAATATAAAAATATTGTATAAACAGTTTCTATTAGGAAGTTTATTTAACTAGGAAGCCAAGTTCGTCCCCGAACAATGCTGACTTTGTGCTTCGTGACTCAGAGGTGTCGAAATACAACCGAAGCCAGCACGAAGTTTAAAACACATGGTCAATGCATCCTCACGTAAAATAGTTGTGAAATAAAAACTTCCTGGAAGAGTTTTTATATAGTCGTTGTGTGGTGTTTGCATCTCAGTAGTGCGCACAGTGCACTGCCACTCATCAAGAGCATTAATTAAAGTAGATTACCACCGTTTATCAAAGTGTGGTCAGAATTAATCTTTATAATTAAAATAGTTAGTAGAGTTATCAGCATCCTCCGAATTTTTTATTTAGTAAGAACACTAATCAGCGATCTCTTGAGGACGAGTTTAAATCATCAACCAATAATCATTATTAGATAATCGAGCAGAGTGATGGTATGGTTGTTACACCCAACCACAGTGCCACTGTACATATATTCAAACAACCATATTTATCGACGGATAACTTTTCAACTTAATGGTGAGGGCGTTGGTTGACCAGTGTTCGCAGAGCTGGCTCATCACAAATTTATTCTGTGACTTGCTTCGCCTGAAGCCGGGTCCAGCTTGTGTTTCTCTAACCAGGATTGGTGACAAACCAGCGGCTATTCTTAAAAATTCAGTCTGGTTCTTTAGGTTTACGACCTCATTTTTATTCCGACTCCTATCATGAGGTGACTACCTCGGTCCAGTTATCAAAGAACTCGCTATTTTAAATCACATTATAGAACAAGTATTAGCTGATCCAGAGTTTTGTACGCTTGGCCAGACCGATTTTTTACTAGATGCCTCTGTTTATGTTCGAATTATACATGGACAGATTCGTAGGGGCTCTATCAATGAGCCTATTGCCTCTAATTCCGAACTTGGATAGCTGCTTTCTGGACCAGTCACCAGTAACTTGTCCTCTAAGCCATCTAGGACTTTGGTCATGCACTTGGCCGAGAAAGCTTGAGGAACCTTTAGGTAGACCTCCTTCCAAGAAGGAAAATATTGAATGCGAAGAACCCTTCGTGCGTATTTATACTCGCAAAACTGACGGTCAAAACGTTGTAAGCTTGCCGTCTAAGGCTCATACTGTCACTTGTGCCTAGCTTTGTAATGATTCGTATCGAATAGCATTGGCTATATTCAGGTTCTCAAGGGACGACTGTTTGCTGATTCCCGCCTCCATAACGCCTACAAGGTGTTCATGAGTGAGTACTTTGCACTTGGCCACATGAAAAAGGCAGCTGACCCATCCAGTGCTACTTACTTTCTTCCGCCTTTTTAAGCCGAACAGCTCTTCACCCAAGCTGAGGTTGTTTTCAATGTATACACCCAGGGTCGCGATAAAACTTTGCTAAACTTGCTGTTTCATTCAGGTCAGAACCTCCTATAAATTCTGTATGAGTTTATTCTAAAATAGCGTTTATATAGATTTACATTCACCACGGACGTCAAAATGATGTTCCGATGGATCCTGGTGAGCAATAGCGATCAGGCCTGTCTAGCCATCCTGTGGAGTCCAGAGCCCTCTAGTGAGATAATGACATACCTATTCACTACGGTCACTTATCGGCTGGCGAGTTTGCCCTTCCAAACGACTCGTGTTTTAAAGCAACTTGCCAATGATTACAAGAGCTCTCATTCCTGTGGTGCCAAAGTACTTAGCGAAGAGTTTTCTGTTGATGACTGTCTCAGGTGGACACACTCCCAAGGAAACGAACCTTAAATTCAAGAAAGTTCTTGATTTGGCCCTTCACGGCGGGATTCCCGCTCCCTAAGTAGTCTTTAAATTTACCATATGCACTATCCAAGATTCCAAGGGAATTTTTAGCAGATTGTCTACAGGAGTTTGTATATAATGCCGAGATAGTGTCAGTTCTTGGGCTATCGCGAGACCCTAGTTCTGACGAATTCATGTTTTACTTTACAGCAGATCCACCGTTATTACTCTGATCAAAGAGAACCCTAAGGGAACATTCAGAAAAATTCTTTGACCTTGGTTGTCTTCTACCTTGATGGTAACCAGGATTCTTTTAAATCTCTGTGGTTGCTTAAAATCTCGTGGGACGATCCCCCATCTAGCCAGATAGTTAATGCGTAGACCAAATGATTTAGTGATAGTCCTTCGTTAAACTCTCTTTGACTTTCGCATTGGAACCAGTGCTGCCACACCGTGCGGTAGTGACGCTCATAGTAGAGTATGACAAAGTAGATGATCATGGATGTTGGCCAAGGTCTATATAGTACAGTTCGTAAGAGTCTCCCAAACCAAACCCCTTTACTCTGGCTCCTCCCACCGCCTACAACCCAAGCCGTAGGTACAACTTACGTACTATATCTGCACTAGAGCTGCGAGTTGCTGCGATGGCCGAGTGGACTAGCGGCACTCACACTTTTGCTAGGCAAACCTTTGAATCTTGGCTAAGGCATATGTTTTTTTAATTTTAATTTTTTATTTTATTCTAATTTTTTACACACTATCGATGATGATTGGAAATATAAATTTCCAATTCATTTCTGATTATTTTTACTGTGCGTAAGATATGATCTCAAGTAATTTCACAGATGCCTTGTTAAATCCTTACAAACGTAGTCATACACATGGAAATCAAACTTTAGCAGTATATTTTATTGTTTAATGACTCGTTAAATAAATAAAGTGTGTGCTTGAAATTAATACCGTCTTGTTATTTATTTATGTTTGTTATACAGTGTCAGGACTGATTGAACTAGAGAAATATAATTATATCACTTATTTACTGTCTCTGCTTCGATCTGAGAGATAATTGTATCATAGTTGAAACAAACTACACTAGCAACAAAATTTATAAATTACAATAAATTATTAAAAAATTGTCGGTTTGCCAATGCACATATCTTAATCTTATGATTTCATGATACATCGAGTCTTTTTTTACCCTTAATTTTTAGATGCGTACAATTTATAAATGAGCGTCTAAAGGTGATGCAATTCAATAACTAAAGTTTTGTGAAGCAATACAAGTAATATCCATAAAAAAGTACGGTCCCGTGAAAATTATTTAAAAAATTGACTCTTTTCAGTATTACTTCTATCCTTATAAATTATATCAAAAGATGAAAAAAATTTTTAATGATAGATTTTAATTTTTTTTTGGAAAAATTCAGCACAAAATTTAAACTCTCTCTAAGCATATAACACCAAATCAGAAAAAAATTAAAGGCGATCAAGCGTAAAAGACTTTTTTTTAAATCAGATTTTAATTAAATTTTGTACACTTATTGTTTCAGTTCCATCAAGCTTTCTAATGGTGCCAAAAAAAACTGCTAAACATATGAATTCAAAACATATTAATGATTAAAAATGAGCACTTTTGTATAAGTTAAGATAGGCTTCTGGTCCGTAACGATAGTCATTCTTTAATAACGTCAAAAATTTTCGACAGAATCATTCAAAAAACGTGTATCTTAAACAATTCAATCCGTACTATCAGTGGAGATAAAATATTCAGACTGTGAACAAATTGACTGTCATTCAAAAATGGATTCTAAAAATTAGTTATTGGTTTGCCACGTACGCTACAAAATTTGTCCTAATGCTTTTATCAACATAACACTAATAAAATTAATCAACCAAAATGCCAATTCAAGATTATATGATGTGTATTATAATGTTATTTTTCCTTTTTATCTCATTGTAAGGCGATTTTCGGATGGCACCTTCTTGCTTATGACGGCAGCAAAGTGCTGGATCCTTCTAAATGCAAACGCATCATGCTACCTTGTGCAATCAGTATTTACTCTTCTTTTACACAACTTTTGTAAAACACTCATGATTTGTTGTTTGTAAAACCATAACCAATTTAATAAATGATGAGCTTAAATTTAATCATGTAGCGAATAACTTGGTACTTTTAGCAACTTGCATATTATCGATAAAGGAAAAAATCTTAAATTAGCATTTTGGTTAATTAATTTTATTAGTTAACGAATAAATAAAATAATGAGGGCCTTGCTGTTCAGATATTTTTTATTGATATAAGAAACGACGACGTTTCGACTACTCGTTTGGGAGTCCTTTTCACGTCTCTGAAATATAATTGACGAAGTTGTACAATAAACGTAAATAAATACAACGGACATATAATAGAAGAATAAACAAATAAATAAAGAAAACAACGAATTGATAATAAAAAACAAAGATCAAACAACAAATTACAATTAACCTTAAAGTAAAAAGAAACGTCAATGATTATTACGAGTATCTACTCCATGCATACATATCTATGAAAATCAGGCAGTGTATGTATCATATACCTATTGATAAAACATGCGAGATTGAGTTAAGTTTTACGAAAAATTGGGATAAGTGAGAAAGGAGTCCAGAAGCCAAATAAACGCAAACGGAAGGATTAACATTATGTCTAATGGAAAAATTAACTTTTTAAACTAGTTTTTAATGAAATGATTAAAAATTTTGCTTGGTTTTTGTGTATCTGTAACAGTATTAACGGTATTAAATTTAGTTATAAAGACCATTTTAGAAGTCGACCTCCTGGACAATGAATTTTCTTGGTCCAGAACCCTAACTGAATAAAAATCAAAAGTGCGTCCTGTCTCCTTCACATGCACGTAGATTGCCGATGACTTCTTCTCACCTTTACAATCTCTTTTGTGTTCTTAAGTTCTTACTAAAACTTTTCGACAAGTCTGTCCTACGTAACACATGAGACAGTTGTTACAGATAATCAAATATACTAAATTAATTTTTTTTCCGTATCTTTAATTTCGTCTTTGCATGAATAATTAAGGAAACTAAATTTACAAACAGATTTGAATACTACTCTATAGTTAATTTTTTTTAAATTTTTTTTAACAAAACCATCGCAACCTCTAATAATGGGCAATACCACAAGCTGACTATGATTACAATCACATTCAGTAACAATATTAGTGTTATTTACGGAACAAAACTAAATTTTTTTTAGTCGAGATTTATGTACCTAGAGATGAAATCAGGTTGGTAATTATGAGCTTGAAGTATAGTAGAGACTTTTTGTAAACTAGTTTTATGGAATATATGAACTTGAAGTTTTGTTGCGCGTTCTACCAATAACAAAATAACACCTGCTTTTTGTGAAACAGGTGAATGAGACTAAAAATTAAAATACATGTTTAAGTGGGTTTCGAAACTAAAACAAAGTTAAACATATGGGAAAAATTATTTCAGTATATTTGATTAATTGTAACAACTGTCCCATGAGTTACATAGGACAAACTTGTCGAAAGGTTTTAGAAATAACTAAAGATTAGACTGTAATTTTCTCCGCCCCCCTCTACCCCCTCCCTCAAATCACAAAAGTATTCTTTTGATCGTAACGTGATTTTTACGATCGTCACTTGTTACCTCGCCCCCCTCACCCCCCTTCCTCGCTCACTCCTGGCCACC
>JAPYYV010016075.1:0-10745 GCA_030522625.1 Copidosoma aretas
GGGCTGAAAGTGATAGAAAGTTGCGTTTGTTTTGTTCTTCGGCGGGGTCACCAATGTAGAGATCGTGTTGTCTACTAGAAAGAGAAAAAGATGTTTCGTTCCGAGAGCACGCCTGGACTCATCAGTAAGGCTGACGACGTGCTCTCTTCCTCAGACACCGGAGTAGTGCAGCATCGAATGGAAATGATCGCGCTTGTATATTAACCGAAGCCGTTTTTCGCCGCTTGACGGGAGCGTGACTTTGGGAGGCTTGGATGGACACCATAGGAAAAGTAAAGGTTATTAGATTAGAGTGTCGTCTGCAAAACGCGCGCTATATATATGGCTATGGTTATGACTATACCTACATACATTGTTTACTATATCTGGTGTGTTGAGCCTTCTTAATCGAATCTAACTTCTGTTTATGGTAGATCTGGCTAATGAGATTCATCTTATTTGACTCATTTCCGGATATCTTGCCCTTCTTCTTCTTCTTCTGTTGCTGCGTATTAACATGTCCTTTTGGGCTCTCTGATGGACTCCTTGTAAGCTTAACTCTATCTATTTCTTTCAGTGCTGTTTTCAGAGTCTTCTTATAGACCTGCTCCCTGACTTTTTCCCTTTTTTTAACTCGAAATCGAGCACTCTCGAAGACGTCCTCCATACCTCGGTAATAGGAATCCTCCTTCTCCGAGTTTAGTGCTCGTCTATCTTCTGCTTTCTTTAGGCTCTTTAGGGCAGATGCTATGCTTTCCTTGACAACGTTTGCCGTATTAGCATATTTAACACGGATATCTTCAAATGTCTTCTCGAGTGCCATTTTAGCAGCTTTTACGAGCCCAGACTCATCTGCCCTCTCCTGTATAAGATGAGCTCTGCTGCCTGCCATGAACTCCAGATCGTCTTGCGTCATATTGCTATAGATGCTAACAGCACTAACGCTGCTAACATCACTCCCCTTACTCGAGCAGCTCGGTCGTCTAGCTGCTCTAAGCGGGAACAGAAGAATACGTAGCATATCCCCCGCTTCGTGACTAACGTCTTTGCGCCCCCCCTCCCCCAGAATCCGTGGGGCCTGCGCCAGCCACCCGGGCTTGCACCGGATCGGAGCTGACGGCGGATATCCTCGTGGAGGTTACCGCCTGGGGTAGTAGTTTTACATTGACGTTTTCCATATTTCATTCTGTGTACTATCCACCAACTACCTGAAAAAGAAAAAAAAGAAAAAAAATTGTGTCGAGTGTTTTGTGGTCAGAGAAACCTCGAACGTGGCTCGCAAAGGCACCAAGCAAGCACGTCTAAGGTTCCCTGTAGTGTGTAGTGAGTGTTCCCCCAAGCAGCATTCTGCCCTACACCGAAGCCGCCAAACATCTCTGACGCTTCACGAGCCCGCCCGTGTGAGACTGGCTGGAGTTGCATGTATTCACATATGAATACCTCGATATAGTTCCTCAGCGGAGATTGCGACTATTTTAAAAAAGCATTTACGTCTTTTTTATTATGGAACGAGCGGCCCCACCAGGACCGAGGATATCCGGCTATCAACCGGTCACTGCATCCCCTTTGGACTTACCAGTCAAGCAAAGGGCTCCAGCGCCAGAGGTGCCCCGGACCCCGGCACAAGCCAACAGCCACAACGGGTTTTGTGTAAGTGCAGTAAAATGTTTTAGTAAGTGGAGTGTTAGGGCCCCGGCTTACCACTATGCGACAGGGCCAGCCGTAACCTCCCTTTTCGCAAGTCACCGTTGTAGCATTGCCGCAAGGGCATTGATGCGACGGTGTCTGTTTACAGTGGGCGTGACGTGGACGCAAGGAGGAACAGCATTTCCCCGGTGCATTACACCAGAGCCGCCCACCAGTAGTAGTAGCAGTCAGAGTCGTAGTAGTACTAGTAGCAGTAGCAGTAGCAGTAGCAGTAGTAGTAGTAGTAGTAGTATCAATATCAGCCGCAGTAGTAGTAGATTTTTTTTTTTTTTTTTTTTTTTTTGAAGGGGAAATGCATTTACGCACACCGCAGGGACTACAGTAGTGTTAGACTAAGTGGACCTGTTTTCCCAAGAAAAGTGCATGGATCTCCCCACCCGGCGTTCGGCGGCCCTCTCTTCATCCTTCTTCAAGCGGATAACCGACTGGGCATAGTCATCCTCAGCCCTCCATGTGTCCTCAGAGATAAGCATCGTGGAGACGATGTTTTCAGGCGTAGGTACCATGCCTAGACGGTCCGCCAGCAGCTCGTGCTATCGATGCCACCTTGCGCACACGAAGAACGTATGCTCGACGGTATCATCCATAAAAGGGCAGTAGTCGCATCAGGGAGATGCTTTCACCGCCATCCGATGGAGATAGGCGTTGAACTGACCGTATCCGGAGAGAAACTAAGTGAGGAAGTAAATAACCTCACCATGGTCTCGCTCCATCCACGGCCTCAGGTCAGGAGTCAGCCAATGCGTCAATCTGCCCACACCGGCCGCACTTCACTCCAGCTGCCACGTTGTCAACGTTACCTCCCGCCTGTCGTCATCGTTTTGGGCCCCAGGAGACAGAAATTTATCCCTGCGCTCCCGGGCCAAAAACACGAAGGGAATCGTTCGCGCAGTCACCAAAACAGCTGCAGAGGAGACCGCGTGGTAAGCGCACGCGATCCGGAGAGACCTGATGCGCTGTACCGAAGTGAGGCGCTTTCGGGTCCCCCTTCTTGCCAGCGCACCTGCCCAGACTTCCGAGCCGTACAGCAATATAGAGTTGGCGAACGTCGTGAGAAGTCTTCTCTTTGCCTCTCGCGGGCCGCCAACATTCGTCATTGACCGAGCTAGCGCTGCCGCCACCTTAGTCGCCTTTTCTGCCACCCTCCTGATGTGCTCCCCGAAGGTGAGCCGAGAATCGACCCACACCCCGAGGTAGCGCACCACCGGACTTGCGCAGATCGCCTCACTCGCAGCGTTCAGGCGAAAGTTACCGCCGAACCATCATTGCCTGGATAGGACCACCATCGCCGTCTTTTCGATCGCGAGCTAGAAGCCGTGAACCCGCAGCTACTCCGCCACTATCCTTACGGCCCACCGTATTCTGCGCTCGGCCTCCTCACAGGATCTCGCAGTAACGTGCAGCGCTATATCATCAGCAAAGCCCGTCAGCCCGACCCCCGGAGGCATTTCTAGGCGCAGAAGTCCGTCGTACACGAGGTTCTAGAGGTCCGGGTCAAGAGCCGAACCCTGAGCGACGCCCGACGTCACACGCCTCTCCCTTTGACCGACAGTCGTGTTGTACCGGTGTACCCGATCCTGAAGATAGCTATCCAGGATCCTTTTGAGGTAGTCCGGTACATTCTGGCTCCTAAACGCCTTCCTTATGTCCGACCATACAGCCGAATTGAAGGCGTGTTTCACGTCGAGCGTCACTAGGACCACGGTACTTCTCGTCTGATGACGGCCTCCAGAACATCGGCCACAGCCATCACGGTCGAGCGACCTACGCGAAACTCGTAGTGGTTGTCCAAAAGGGTGCTGGCGCCCCTTATACGACATCGTATCAACTTTTTCAACATTTTTCCCGTATTATCCAGCCTGCAAAGCGGCCGGAATGACGACGGGGCCAGGGAGGAAGGTTTTCCCTTGTCCAAAAGAACGAACCTTAGGATCTTCCAACGCCTACCGAACACGCCGACGCACAAGCATGCGTTAAACATGTTCAGCAAAACGTGTGGTCGCTTCTCAGCCACGAACTTAAGGACCTTGGACGGTACCCCATCCAGACCAGGGGCCTTGCGACTCGGCAGGCCCGAAGCGACCCTTCTCATTTCTTCGATGGTAAAGAGTGGCACCTCACCGGCCGGAATGGCCCGGTGCCTCTTCTCAGGGTGTTCTGGGAAGAGTGAATTATCACCCTCTCCATTAACAAAGGCTTCATCGGTCCCACCGGGTCGGAACCGCGCAGTCTCCTTAGCGCGATCACGTATCTAAGATCCCACGTGTCCCTGTCTATGTCGGCTATGAGCTCGCGCCAGCATCTACGCTTGCTCACTTTGATGGCCCTCACCAGTTTCTTTTTCGCATCCCCGTACGCTGCAACAACCGCCTCCGCGTCTCCACGACATCTGCGTCGCATCGCCACACGGCGCGGCGGAGGTGCTGGGCTTCTGTGCGCAGGGACGCTATTTCCTCGGTCCACCAGTAGCTCGGTCTCCGCAATGACCTTGCAGCCTTTTTAGGCATACACGCATCGCACTATTCCATGATGCGTCTCATGGTACCATCCAACAGCTGCTCGTCCTACACCGCATTTGTGATCTTATTTAAATCGGCGGGAGGCGGCGCATCAGCCAGAGCTTCACGCAGCGCGGCGTGGTTAAGCCGTGCTACATTTCATCCGGTGGCGCGCGCACCGAGCGCTTTGCGCTGATGGGCGCCACGTTCCTCACCTAATGTGAAGGTGACGGACTGTTGGTCGCTCGCAGTGTAGTCCTACAGGACCCGCCAGGCTGACACCCGCGCCGCAACTCGCGGCATCGCTAGGGTCACATCGATGATTGAGCCCCTGGTGCCTCTTCTCCTGAACGTTGCTATGTCACCAGAGTTTAAGACGATGAGGTCGAGCCTTGCGGCTATTTCCAACGCCGCTCGTCCTCTAGGATCGGTTATTGACTCTCCCCAAGCGGTGGCCTTGAAGTTTAGGTCGCCGGCAATGAGTACGTCGCCACCCACCCTGCACTCACGAATAGCATCCTTGAGAGCGGCAAGCTGGACTCGAATGACGCGCATCGTAATGTTAGGGGAGATGTAGCAGCTTACGTAGGTAACGCGACCACACCTGATCCACACGAACCCCTCTCCGACTCCAGTGTTGTAGACAGAGTTTGTCGGATCGGATCACCAAGGCTGCGACACCAGTCATGTCACGAAACCAGCTACGGGCCGGAAGCGTGCAGTACTGCACGCTCAATATGAGCAAGTCCACACCCCGGTCACGTGCAAACTGGTCCAGCAGGTCCTGCGCAAGTCCGCACCTACTCAGGTTGCACTGCAGGATTACCGACATTTTCGTTGCGCTGCCCCTGTAATCGCCCTGGTCGCCCTGCACTCAGCAGTCCCAGCGACGTGGTAGGTATCCGGCTTTGGGTCCATGTTCTCGCACAAGTAGCACTGCACATCTTTCGTGCTGCAGCTACTGGCCACATGTCCCCTTTTGCCGCACCTCCAGCACGTCCCGGACCTGTCGGGCCCGCCACACTGACTAGCAATGTGGCCAAAGCCCAGGCACTTGAAGCAGCGCTCAACCTTAGACTTAGGGCGAACCGTGCAGTTCACCTACCCTATCCTGAGATGGTCCGGCCCGTTGAGAACCGCCGCCGCCGACGCAGAAGCCTCCACGTAGGCAACTCGATTGCCTCTGATTGCTCTGGACGAGAGTCTTACAACCAGATCGGGGGCTGCTCCCTCGTCAAAGCAGCCCTTGATCATTGCCTCGACCTCCTCTTTTGTAAGCGTAGGGTCTATGTCCTGGAACTCCCAGGACAGCCGCGGAACGAGGGCCCGAACACCCCTAGCGTCACCGACCACTTCCTGCAACAGTGTGGTGAACTTGTCTCGGCTCTCACTGGGGGTGTTTTTTAGTTAAACTAGGACCCCACCAGTCCTTGTCTCCTTGATGGCCCTCACATTCACTCCGAATCCGTCAACCTTGAGTTTCTTAATAAGGGCCAGAACCTTCGAGTATTCCCTGCCCTCAGCTGTTTTGACCAGGACAGCCTCCGGTCTAGCCTTCAGGCGAGAGGGGACTCCGTTTTTGGGAGTCCGTGCCTTCTCAGCTGCCGACGAATCTTCCTTTTTCTTCTTCTTGTTTTTCTTCTTCCTCTGGACCTCTGTCCATTTTTTCTCTTTTAGCTGCTTACTCTCAGCTCCTTCTGGAAGAGGCTGAGTGGCAGGCTCCGTTTTTTCGGCTGCTTTGCGGGGTTTTTCTCTTCTCCACATTCTCTGGGCTCGGCGTTGCTGAATCAGCATTTAGCCTCCGCTTTTCAGCAGCCAACTTTGGAAGCAGCGGCTGGACCTCTTTTCCCTGCCTTTTGCTCATCATCTGGAGCAGCTAGGCCGCTTCAGCCGCATGCTCGATGCCGGTCTTAATTTCGGTCTTGGTGTTCCCAAAATGCTAGCAGAGTTTGGAAAGGCCCCGCATCATACCGACCAAGTACTCCACCAGAGGCTACTCCGAAGTAAGTGATGGCAGCTTACCTGCCTCCTTCTTCTCGCAAAGCACCGACGATGTAGACTCCGCGTCGGAGCCCACGGTGTCTGTAGACTCCGTGTCGGAGCCCCCGGTGTCAGAGTCTCCTAATTCTTCTATGGTTGTAAATTTGGAAGACATGCCTGTAATGAGACCTTTACCCCAATATCCCCACCGACTCATATGGATCCCTCCGTCTATGGGGGCAGCCGACGTGGCCTCCCTAGCACATGTCTAAAAGAGGCAGTGCCGGACTGGGTGCGTAATATCAAAGTATAGCACGCCCTGATACGCTAGCCTACCACCACTCCCTCGAGCTACACACCTTAACCAGGAAGTGTTCTACTCTCTAGAGAGTTTCCGGCAGACATCACAAGCCAGGACGCACTCGCCAGGACCGGACTAGGCGGATCGGAAATGCGACTATACGACGGAACGACACCGCAAGGCAAAAGCCAATCAGAACGTGGCAATCAGTGGCTACCCTGCTCCAACCATCGAAAGCCCCGCCGCACCGCACCATCGAAGCCATGCACCCCACCCACCCAGAACGCGGCCCAAAACCAGTTGACTGGACCTGGCTAGGCATCCAGCCTCCCGTCTTGCAGTCATCAGGAGCCAAAGACAGCTTGGGTTACCTCGGCACGCGACCTCGGATGCGCCTCTCTGCCCAGGATCTCCTTTTGGCCGCTCACGGGTCGCACCGCACGGCAAACAGGGCGGGCCCCTTCACCCGGGGCCGGCCTCCTCAGAGAAAGCCATTTACTTTTATTTGGGAAGTCCCAAGAATTGTAAACTGGGTGGGAGAGCAGTGTAGGTGTGTACGATTGGAATGTGCTTTCCGTGTCCGTTCCGCGTCCATACAGAGGCAGCCACCAACACGGGATGGTGCTAGTGTATATGTATGTAAGTGTTTTGAGGATTATGTTTAGGGATGGAGGACATTAGAGTCGTGTAAGACGGGACAATGTGTGAAAAGTGTTTGTGTGTATGTGTAGTGATTGCAGCCAGCAACAGAACCGCTAGGACCCATCTGCCCGACCCGCCAGTACCAAACTACGAGCCTGCGGTCCAGGAACCCGGTACCAGCTGGTTCTTCCTGTGCTTTATAGTGCAAGCCACCAGTAGTAATAGCAGTAGCAGTAGCAGTAGTAGAGAGTAGTAGCAGTAGCAGTAGTAATAGCTGTAGTAGTAGCTGTAGTAGTATTACTAGCAGTAGTAGTACTAGTAGTAGTAGCAGTAGCAGTGTTAGCAGAAGCAGTAGCAGTACTCGTAGCAGTACTAGTAGTAGTAGTCGCAGTGGAAGTAGTAGTAGTAGTAGTAGTAGTAGTAGTAGTAGTAGCAGTAGCAGTAGCAGTACTAGCAGTAGTTGTAGTAAGAGTAGTAGTTGTAGTAGCACTAGTAGTAGTGGTAGTAGTAGTAGTTGTAGTAGCACTAGTGGTAGTAATAGTAATAGTAGTAGTAGTAGTAGTAGTAGTAGTAGTAGTAGTAGTAGTAGTAGTAGTAGTAGTAGTAGTAGTAGTAGTAGTAGTAGTTGTTGTTGTAGTAGTAGGAGCAGTAGTAGTAGTTGCATACCCACTAAACCCCCCCCCCCCCATGCCGCGTGGCTTTTGTTCCACCCCGGAACCGCGTTAGCATTACTTTAGGGTGAAGCCACCAGGGAGAACACCGTATCTCACAGCATTATCGAGCAAGGTCACCCACCAGTTGCTAGAGGTGCCGTTTCTCCCAAATCCTGAAAAGGACTTGAGGGTCCTGAGAATCGGCACCCATGTCTAGCTCTTACCACTTGGCCATAGTTTTGCAAATGCCGATTCTTTTGCTTAATGCTTTTCTTTGCTGGAAAGTCATAAAACTCAGCGCAGACGGGTTCCCATGGATTATCAGAAAAAAAGACTATGTACGGCTTTGCGAATTTCGGGCCTCTTCAAAGGCCTTAACTTTCTCCATTTTTGTCTTTAGGACCGACCGGGTAAAGCCGTCGACAGCCCTCCATGCGTCGCTACTTTGCAGCAAAGCGTAAACGATAGTTTCAGGTGCCAACTGCAACGGCCTACCCAGGCGGTCATACAGCTCTCCTTACTCTTCTTGCCACCTATTTCAGACAAAGAACGTGTGCTCCGGTGTATCGTCCACCGTAGGGCAGTAATTGCACTTTGGAGTTGCTCTCACCATCCTACGGTGGAGATACTTGTTAAATAGCCCATGGCTCGAGAGTAGCTGGGTGAGGTAGTAATTTACCTCACCGTGGCTACGCCCCAGCCAGGATCTCAATTCTGGAACGAGCCGATGTTTCCACCTGCCTTCAGCAGTGTCATTCCATTCCTTTTGCCACCTTTGCACAGTTCTTTCTCTCCTGTCCTCATCCGTTTCCTTCCTAACGGTCCTAAACTCCTCTTTGCGCTTCTGCGCCAGCAGGAAGATGGGCACGATTCTCTCAATCACCACTAACGCTGCAGAGGAGACGGTACGGTACGCACAAGTGATTTGCAAGGATCCGATTCGCTGTACCGAAGTGAGGCGATTTCGGAGCCCCTTTCTCTTCAGTGCATCAGCTCATACCTCCGCCCCGTACATGACAATGGAGCTTGCCACCGATGCAAGAAGCTTTCTCATGGCCTCTCGCGGCCCAACAATGTCAGGCATCAGTCGTAACAGAGCTCCAGCTACCTCAATGGCCTTTTTCGTGGTTCTCCTTATGTGTTCCCCGAAGGTGAGTCGAGAATCGATCCACAATCCGAGGTACCTGACTACGGAACTCTCGCAGATCGCCACACCCGCGACGTCCACACGAAAATCCCGATCGAAACATCGCTGCCTGGTGAGGACAACCATCTCCGTCTTCTGGCCGGCAAGCTCAAAGCCATGGTTCCCAAGCCAGTCCGTCACCCTGGATATACCCCACTCAATCCTGCGCTCAGCCTGGTCTCAGGTTCTCGCCACAAAGACCAGCGCGACATCGTCCGCAAAGCCAATCAGCTTGACTACCGCCGGCATTTTCAGGCGCAGGAGATCATTGTACACTTTGTTCCAGAGGTCAGGGCCCAGCGCAAAGCCCTGTGCCACCCCCGACGCGACGTAATCCTAATCTCACGCGGTCCTTCAGTCGTATTGTACCGAAACACTCGGTCCTGGAGGCAGGCATGTTAATGGACTGGACAAGAGGACTGGACATACTCAATGGACGTCCAACAGCATAGAATGGACATGGAAAACATAGTATTTGTAACACAGTAACCCGAGGGACAGCAAGTTAATAATATAATATGCAAGTAAATTGATGATTAAATAACAACATAATCTAAAACCCAAGCTTCTTCATCCAGTAACCCGGAGGGACAGTGAGTTTAGAATATACTTACCAATAATTTATTTTATAAATAACTACATAACCTAAATCTCAAGGTTTTTAAGACAGTCATCCAGGGGACAGCAAGTAAATAATATGATATGCTAATAAATTAATGAACAAATCATAATGTAACCTACACGCCAAGCTTTTAAATCTCGTAACCCAGGGGACAGCGAGTAGCTATTATAATAAATGAATAAATAATCATAAAAATAACAACATAACCAAGATATCGAACTTATGAACCTAGTACTTACTGTCCACCGGGTTAATAGGTCGAAAAAGCTTGGGATCCAGAATATAATGTAATTTTTTCAATAATTTATTTATTCAATATATTAATTACTCGCTGTACTCTCAGTCACTGGGTTCGCAAGCTTAAAATTTAGGTTATGTTGTTATTTTTATAATAATGTATTAGTTATTAGGTAAATTAATTTATTTGTATGTCACCAAAACAGGCAGCTAGCGTATTGCGTTATCAGGGATTAAGTGTTCGGGATATATTTTAATTCATTAGTTAAACACACTTTATAGAGTAGCCTTTATGTTTTCAATGTCCATTCCATGCTATTGGACGTCCATTGAGTATGTCCAGTCCTTTTGTCAGGTCCATTAACATGCCTGCCTGGAGGTAGCTATCCAGGACCCTTCATAGATAGTCCGGTACTCTTTGTTGCCGCAGTGCCGCTCTAATATCGGACCATCTTGCCGAATTAAAGGCGTTCTTAACGTCGAGCGTGACCAGGACACAGGCATTCCTTTTCTTGTGAGGAGCTAGCCAAGCCTGCTTCACGCCCTCTAGAACCTCGGTCAACGCGTGGCATGTCGATCGCCCTACCCTGAAGGCGTGCTGGTTGACGGCAAGGCTGACCACCCTACGTATGCGCCCTCGGAGCATTCTCTCCATTATATTTCCCGCGTTATCCAGCATGTACAGGGGCCGGAATGACGACGGGGTCACGGGTAAACCCTTGCCCTTGTCCAAGAGGACGAGACGCTGGATCTTCCACAGCCCGCCGTACGTGCCCGCTCTCAGGCAAGCATTATATACGAGGTGTGTTCAAAAAGTAAGGTGACTTTCAAATTTCGTGGACAATGTACTTTCGATTATCGATTTTTTGGTTTTGTTATGTTGGTACACTCTTCCCGAACATCTGTACCAAGTTTTAAGTGTATAGCATTTTTTGTTTGG
>JAPYYV010016078.1:0-13129 GCA_030522625.1 Copidosoma aretas
GGAGTGAGATGCTAAAGGGGGTGTGGTACTTTGATTTGTTGCAGAGGGCAACAAGTGCCCGACCCCCGGCTGCACTGGCATTGGTCACGTGACTGGACTTGATCTACTTGCACCAATCCATCTTTGTCATGAGAACTGTTTAGTAGTGTATAAAAAGTGCGTTGCCGTCTTGGTATGCTATAAATCATACGTTGCAAAAATTAGAAAAGATGGAAGCCAAGTGTCAGTAGGGCATGAAGTAGAAATATGAGGTCCCAATGGTACCGTCTCGTCTGTGAGCAATGGGGGTAGTGGGGAGAAAAATAAAACATTGGAAAGATTTCTAATGCGCCCTTTGTTTCTAAAATGAGGGATTTATGATTATTAATTACTCTGCACAGACAGCAAGCGATTATAAATCTTCTTTTAAGGTTCTCAACTCCTATTGCATTGCGAGATCTCATCTCTGAGCTTTTGGAGTGGAGTTCTGATTGTTTATTTACCGAATGTCTTTGTATCCAATTTAATCGGGTGCTTGTATTAATCTGAAAGCTTATTTCGTACAATGCATTTGTGTACTAAATAATTCGAAATAGTCATCAAGTAGTAACCCGGGATATTTTGGGCAGACAAATGTGCACATTTTTAATAGAATCTGTATGATTATTAAATTGTTGACAACTGCAGTAGATTTCATTCATGATTTAAATTAGACTTTATCGTTTAAGGCAGTCGGTCAAAAAATCGACCTTTAACAGAAAAGTCCCAAAGTTTGGGTATCACTTCGAAATACATCCATACATTATGGGTTAAAATTTTGCAAAGATTGCCCGTGCTGTTTTAAAGATATATAACTTTAAAAGCGAACCGCATAAAAAAGAGACAACATACTCGATTTTCAAAAACCCACTTTACAGATTTAAACAAAAAATAAATATTTTAATTCCGATATCTGTAAGAATAACATATTTTAATTTTAGATTGTTTGGCCAAGCTGTGTTTTAAATATTCTAATTTTAATATAATTTGCCATGCTCTAAGTACAGATATAGTCAACTTTTTATAGAAATTAAAACTTTTTTTTGTAATATCTGTAATTTGAGAGTCTTGCAGGATATTTTGGTGTTAAGTTACGCGAATTATTATCAATACAATGGAAATTATTGATTATTTAGTAAATCATATAGGTTGAGAACCACTCGACCTCACCAACTACCTTATGTTCTTGAAAAAAAAATGTTCATTCATGATGCGGAGGAAAATTTGTAATCTCTTCTCAAAGCAGTACTTGGTTTGACTTTCTTCGCAACTGGTGATTAGCAAAACGCGCGCGTCACAAGTAGAATACTGATATCAAACGATCAAAGTCAGTAGTAAACACCAGCACAAACACAAAGTACTAATTGCTCTTTGAACTTTTGATAGGAGAGGGATGTTGGTTCAACGAAAACACGTCGCACTCTACTCCACTGTAGACTTTTGAGGGATCGCCTGCGTGTAAAACAAAATTGTCATCCTGCATACGATTTTTCTTTCACCTTGTCTATAAATTGCTTTGATCATAAAAAGTGATTCATTTAAGCCAAGAATACTTTTTTTGTCACAATCGTCATCCTGTTTGATTCGTAAATTAAAAACTTGTAATTGAGCAATCTATACCACCAGTATAGATCGCGATAAGTTATACAACACTTACTTGTGAAGAAGGTCATATTTATTTCAATATTTTTTAAGGGGCTCCATTTTTACTAGCACACAGGAAGAGGACAGAGAAGGACAGAATCCGGGACAAAAGATTCATGTCTTCCTCTCGTCTACTATTTCGACCTCTCGCCGCCAGTAGTCTGCATGGTTCAATAAAAACAATAGTCATTTATTTGGAGCATAAGAAAGTGTTGAAAAGAAAAAAGACGCATCTATATGTATCCTTGAAAAAAGAACACAAGAGAGACGTAAAATCTCACGATAATACAAAGGCTCGCGCGCATAATGCTCCCGACGTGTGAATCGATGATAAATCCTTATAGAACGGGAACAGGGAGAGGAGTCGTTCCGAATGACAAAGGTCCGCTAATTCCGCGATACGTATGTGCGAGGCGTGCAGGCGCGCACGAACGAAAGGAAGAAGGATACCTTTTGCCCCCACTCGTGTAGTCGCAGGAATAGGGTGCCAAGGGGCGAAGTTGCAGGGAGGAAAATGCACTGGGCGAGAAGGACGGGCTCTGATTTATCGAAACAATCGCTCTTTATGCCTCTCCAGGCGCTCCTCTCGTTCGACGTATTCAAGAGATACCGCCTTGTAATAGCGCTACGTTACCTGAATATCTGCCGTTGGATCTCGGAATTCATCGGGGACGCGTATCCATCGTGCCTTTTTTCCCTTGGAATAAAGTGTTTCAAGCTCGAACGATTCTGCTAGTTTTACGGATCGTTGGGCTTACTGCGTGACTATTGTTCTAATGTTAATTCAAATGTTGGTTTTTTAGGGCGATATGAGAGAGGTGGAAAATTGTAAACAGTTAGTATATATTGAACAGGAACAAATGTATATCATTTGAGTCAAAGTGTTTTAGATTAATTATGGTGCAAAATTAAAAGGAATTTAGAATCGGACGTACTGCAGGTCTTACAGCAAAACTTATCGTTTTTATCGTGAATATCACCTCTTCTCATCGAGGAGTAATACACAAAATACTTTTTTCTGTGTTCCTAGCAGTGTGTCTATCTTGGCAGACAGAATCAATACTGTAGAAGTGATTTACCAAATAAATGCATATTATTTTTGAAGAGCCATGATTTTTGGCACGAGTTTTTTTACAGAGTTCCTTACGTTTTGACAAGAGAAAACATCATTGGTGGGATATCATCGTAATTTCTCAGTTGTAAATTAAAAAATAATCAAATTCTACTTGCAGCGTTTTACTGGTTTATTAATGCTATCCTCGAGCTACCATTTGAACAGGATAGGTAAAATAATTATGTTTTACTACCATACTTTTATAGATCTAATGACAGTATCTGTAAAAGGTAATAAAAATACAATGTGGTGTCACATTTCGAACTGAATGCCCAGGACGTAACGCAAAACCGTGGGATCTCTCCATTACCTCAGCTGTGTCCAAGTCACCGCGTCAAACGTTTCCTCATCAACGGGTCTTTTATGATCATCGAAAATTGGCGTTGTTCACCAGTTATATTTTCATATCTTAAAAAAAAAAAAAAAAAAACACGAGCAAATCAGACTCTAAACATAAAAATACAGGAGAGGAAAAAGGTTGATGGAAAAAGAGATGGTAAAACGCGGTACACTTGAAAAAAAAGCGTCGCCGGGCCTGAGAAACTTTTCCCCGCGCAAAGTACCACGCAGACCGGCTCGGGGGGTTATGAAATTCTGATGGCTCATGAAACCCGAAGAAATTTACAGACTCCGCTGCCTACCCACGCTTTTCGCTTCTCCTGGCTCGCCTCGTCCGTCTGCCTCTGCACTGCCTCGAGCTCGTCGGCAGTAATATAAAGTTGAAAAAGTTTCGGGCCGATCGATTAAAAGAGAGCCTTGGCCGCACACGCTGAGCTCACAGCTCTGCCCTCGAACCCCCCTACTCCTGCTGGTTCTCCAGTCCTCGTGTCTCATGAGCAAAGCTGGGCGTCGTAACATCTTTTGTTCGCGGAGAGACAAACTTGGGTAAAGGTAGGCGATGTTGGAACAGATTTTGGGATTTGTTTATTAAACCTACACTTATTTTTTTTTTTTTTTTTTTTTTTTTTTTTTTTTGTTTTTTTTTTTTTTTTTTTTTTTTTTCGAGAAAGGGACATAAATCAATTCTGTTCTCGAGTCCTCCTTTCTAGGATTGCACTCGTACAGCGCCGCGAAAATTCCTTGTGATATATAACACCCATCATGGCCTATAATTGGAAACTCGTACCGATCAAGCTCTTGATTAACGGATTCAGCTCGTCTCTCTTACTGGAAGAAAATCGTCATCGTCAGCATAGCTTTACATCACAATAGTTTTGTCAAGTTCATAGCATTGAGGTTTTCGTGAAATTATTATTGATTCAAAATATTCTGTAATCGCAAACAAGTGTTGAGGATAGCACCAAAAAGTACCTGTATAAACATTGAACGTGCCAAGAGAGGCGTGGAAGACTGTGAAGTAGGTGTCGAGGAAACGAGTAGGAGCGAAAAGTAGCAGAAAGAGGTTGGGGGAGGCGCGAAAGAGCGACTGTATTTACCGCGTCGAGGTACTTAATTTTGCTTTCGGAATTAAGTCGAGGACTCGCTGCGGAGGGGCTTGGATGGGACGAAGAGAGAGAGGCATCGTTTACGCGTTGGAGTGTGCGTTGGAGTGTGGGGCCGATGTCGTCGAGGCAAGAGAAGAAACGCGTCTTGAGTGCGATGCTCGGTATACGTGGATACAACTATGAGGAAGTAAAACGGTGTGACGTAAAAAATTGTTGCTTTGAGCAAAATTACCTCTAGCTCGAGTGAGGAGTTTGTTTCTACATTATTCTTAAGTGTTTCGATCGAGAACGTGCCTAGTAATTAAAGAATTCAGGATTTCAGTAAATACGATGCACTGACATCACATTAATTTGGGTGTGTGCAAATGTATGGAGTTGCTTCAATTTTTCATAAAAAAAAGTATTTTTTCAAAATAAGGATCACAATTAAAAATCAGAATCTTTTTTTAAATTACAGCGCACCAAGCTAAATTGAAATTTCTAGCATTTAATAAATTATAAATTTTTTTTAGATTAAAGAACAAATTTTAAGGTAAATCGTATCTATGATCAAGACATTCATGTCACATTAAGACCTCTGACATTACACCATTCTGGATGAATGTCATGTCAGAATTAGTATAGAAAATAGTAGTTTTCGTCAATAACGTGCATCTCTCCAGAACGGCCCCTATAGGCTCGAGGGCGCCTGCGTAGC
Organism: Copidosoma aretas; assembly: GCA_030522625.1. Taxonomy (NCBI): domain Eukaryota; kingdom Metazoa; phylum Arthropoda; class Insecta; order Hymenoptera; family Encyrtidae; genus Copidosoma; species Copidosoma aretas. Next base: position 4,919 of record JAPYYV010016078.1, read on the forward strand.
TACATCCGAGCCGGATCCACATTAGTGGCGAACTCTATTTTTCCTACGGAAGGAAAATGTTATATCTCTATAACATTCCAACTTTATTACTTTATCGAAGTATAACGACTTACCGCTTACAACGCACTGGACTATCCAGCTATCATGATGTATCATCAACTATTGACATTGGCCGCAACACCAGCAAAGATCCCATATTCCGTCACATGATATCCTAACAGACGCCAAGCATTGTTGAAATTCGTAATGCTCTTATTAGTTATGACTAAGAATTCTTTTCTCTTGGATAAGCAATAATGAGATTCTATTCTGAAAATATTAAATAATGAGTGAGTCAATGTATGAAGAAATTAGACATCTCAATTCGTCCGTGACAAAATAAGTTTTATTACTCATTTTCGTTGTTTTTTGTAATTTGTAACAAAAAAGCATGATTTTTCGCTAATTCACAAGTGTTGTAAGATGTTTTTTTAATTTAAACCTTTAATACATACATCTATCTTACAGTAAGAAATTGTTACTGTCATTGATAGAAACAACTTTTTAATACTATTATACTATTTTTTAATGTTGTCACCTTCAAGATTACATTATTATGCAATACAAAAATACATTATAATGAAATCTACAATATTCCTTTACCGCATATGCATTAAGACCGAGATTATGACAGTATAAACTGTAAAAGTTATAGCAAGAAAACTGATTTTTTTATTTGATTTTCCATAAGTTTTGAGAAAATTTATACAAGAAATGTGATGCTGAAAACAAAAGAAAAAGATTTTTTAGTTGACGTAAGTACATTCACATTGCTTCTTGAGAAAAGTTGATTCATCGAGAAAAAAATGTGGAAGAAGAACATTTGTTGGATTTGTGAAGTTGTACGTAATCATACAAAAATAATCTTTAATAATTATAACATTTAATGTACATTAAGAGAATTTTACAATATACAATATTGCATGTTTCGACTTTTTAAAATGACAGTAAATTAAGTAGTCATAATATATCAACTCTCCAGGCGTTTTTTTAAAAAGATGGATATTGCACAACATTTATGCTTGAAAATAGACTTAACATATAAAGAAAGTATTATGAATACTTATTGGATCAGCTGCATGTAAGGAGAAAACATTTTTCTACTTGACATACATGTTCATTGTCTGTTGGTTACGTTATTTACGACATATATCGATAATTATTATTCAACTCGATGCAAATGCATTGGGCAATATCTTCCGTGTCAGCCCTCTGGCTGTTGATAAGATAGTATCTTGCATCCATGTATGAGGCATCTATTGTCTACCTGCCATTGATATATTATATTTCACACTTATAATTTCATCACCTTGGTAACACGGAGACGAGAGTGCGTCAATCTTTTTGTATAGCGCATGTGGGCACTCCTCTTTATCCACGGAATTCTTACCTCCGCACACACGCATTTTAGAGCTTTAACTCTCTTTTACTGCAGTAATCAAAGTAGAAAGATTCCTTCAAAAAAATAAATATCATCCCAGTATATACGTCTAGCTTATTTTAATCTTTTCTTGAATTTATACACTTTTTCTCGTTCAGAAAATATTATAATTTAAATTTCAAGATCTAAAAATTTGTACAAGCATTTTAAAAATGTCATAATAATTATTTTAATGATAGAAATTACAAAAATATCAAACCTTATTACTATTATTATTATCATTGTATTAACTGTACTACTGCAGCAATAATTTTTAGCTTCATCGCTCTATATTACATTCTTAATGCTTGCCTATCGAAATCTTTATTCCTATTACGGCAGTGCCTTTTATTGTTTTTTAAAATAATTTTTAATAGTCGTGAAATATTATGCGGCGAAATTTTCTAACTGTGAAAATATACACTTATATTATGCTAAACCAAAATCCCCTCCTCCTGCTAGATCGCTCGCACGATAACGCACGACTCTTTTCTTTAAATTCGTGCTCTCTCAGCACATCAGAGTAGTAGCACATAGAAACTTTACTAAAACGTATTAAACGCTCTTTTCACTCTGAAGGTTTCTTTCTTCTTTGCTGAATTGCCGCTCATTTAAAATGAAGAAGCTGTCTCTCTCTGATTCATCATAAAATCAAACTAACGCTTACGTGCATTGGTTGTATATATAATATACTAAGTGCAATGTGATTCCCTATTGTAGGTGTTTTAATCCATCTCTTAAATTGCATAATTAAATCAAAGAGCAATCAATAAGTTGAACTTAAGTTTTTTTCTGTTTTTTTAAAAACGAAATAAAATGCTGCTAAAATACATGGTGATATTGAGTGTACTCTTTTCATTGACTTTGGCTCAAAAACACCGGAATGTTCAATTCAAGTGGGACTACATAAACTACACCTGGCCTTCCTATGTGAAATACCAAAAAGCGGTCGAGGACAAGTCTTATGTCAAAGAGGAAAATATAATACAGGGAATGAAATTTTGGAATGACAACATGTATCTGACCATACCCCGACAGAAGAGCGGTGTACCGGTGACACTGGCCGTAATACCAGCTTCGCCAGTAAAAGGGAACAGAGCGCCATTGCTGAGACCATATCCTACGTGGGAGATGCAAAAGATTGGCCACGACTGTTCGGGCTTCCAGTCCATCTACGCAGTTGAGATAGAACCGATGGGTAAAATGTGGATACCAGACAGCGGTACACGAACTCCGACGACAAGCAGAGTGGAGTGTCCACCCCGTTTAGTGATCCTTGACCTGAAAGATAAGGACAAGGTACTCGTAAACTACACTTTTCCGTCGAGTGTAAGCAAACCTGGAACAGCCCATCTGGGCGACATCGTGCTGGATCACGAAGATGGTGGCTTCGCTTACATCAACGACAAGGGGAACGATGATCCAGGAATAATCGTCTTTTCCCTACAGAACCTTACCTCGTGGAAGGCCAAGCTTAGATCTAGACTCAAAAACTTGGCCCTATCACCGGCAGATAGCGAAGATAGTCGGAAGCTGTACTACACAACAATGGACTCGCATAAAGTATTCAAATTGCCTACGAGCACGCTTAAACATCAGCGCTTGTGCTTATACATCACTAAGGATACCAAAGAGTTGGGCATGACACCACCAAACTGGATAGGGATGACCATGTCCAACACCGGTATCATGTTTTTCAGTACACAGTACCCCTCTGCTATCTATAAGTGGGAATCGAAAAGTCCGTCCTTCGGTGTAACCGTGGAGGAGGTGAAATGGACAGAGAAGCCACCTGACTCTTTGCATAACCCGACTTTAGACGAGAAAGGCAACCTTTGGTTTTTCTGTCCTGATGGTAATCAGATCATCATACTTCCAGAAAGAAAAATGAAAAACTACCAGTACTACAAGAACGGTACTGCACCTTGCATCAGTACGGATGCGTCAAAATGCGAGCCAACTACGCCACAGAATTTGCCTTGTACGTTGCAGTGCAGGAAGATTTTATCCATACCAATAAAAGAACTTGGCCTATTTTTTCCACATACTGGACAGATTATAAGAGCGAGCGATTATTTTTTGAACAAATCTTAGTTTGTCCGTTTGAGTTTTGAAAATTTTTTTGAATTTTCGGAATTTTTTACAATTCAAATATATTTTGTATCTAAATTTAGTGTCTATATCTAAAGTTTAATAAAAAACTATATTTAGTGTTGCAGTTGAATGTATTCACATAGATTTTCATCCCAAAATCTATATAAAATTGAAAGTGCTTTAACAGTTTAAACATATTTATAAGAAACATGTAATTTCGGCGACTGCTATAATAATATTTGTTGTAAAAATTTTTGTGCAGTGAAGTGCATTGGTGAAAAATGGGGGAAAAAAAGCAATGTTCTGTAGTGCACTAGTGCCTATTTCCGTAAAAAATATTGTCATAGTCAGGTCATTCGCTCTATGTAACTGTTAAGAATAAATTTATACAGAAAAAATTATTTTTATCCATGTTGTTAATCTTTTACTTTCACTATGGTAAGTATTTACCATTAATTTTAAGTTTATATATTTACGCATACGCTACATCGATTTCATTTTTAAAATAAAAATATTTACCTCGAGTTGCCTGAGCTATAAATTAAACGTATTTAAGGCAGGTCTATATCACTTTTAATAAAATTCAGCAGTAACACTAATCTGTATGAAGTTTAGCATGAAGAAGGATACTCAGTAGGAGGTAGAATATGAAAAAAAGATTTTTTAATTTCCTTTAATATATTTTTTTTATCTTCAATGTGGAAGTTAACATTCTACTATGAAAGTATAAAAATTACATACTAATAAAGCACAATTTTTCTTTGCTATGCATTTTCGTACAATATCAATCTAATATTGTAATTTATTGAAACCTTTTCAAATTGTTTTTATTAAATTATTGTTTTACACCATTTAACATTTTTGTTTTACAACTAATAACATAGCAAGGAATACATGACTTTCACATAACATATTAAAATTTTGTTACTTAATCATCATGGTTACCAATATCATAAATATAATAATCATATGATTATCAACATTATAAGCACAATTATCATCATGATCATGATCAACATTATCATCATTAGCATTAATATTAAAATCATCACCGTCAGTGTTATCTTTAAGATCAAAGTTATAATTATTATTGTTTCTACTATCATTGTTATCAACATTTCTCCTTCATTATTTGTATCATCGCGATTATAGCCATAACATAATTACCATTATCATCGTAATCATTATTATAATCTTTACCACCATCATCAATATTAACATTAATATCATCATCATCATTATCATCACATACTCATAATCATCATTATTATTGCCATCACTATCGTCATTATCATTATTATCGTCATTATCATTATTATCATCATCAAGGTAATAATCCTCATGCTTGTTTCGTCGTCATTACCGCCATGTGTATGACTTGGTTAAAACCTTTGTCTGGATGAGTGTAGCTGACTTCTATTTTTGAAAAGTATGGTCTTTTTTATATAATCCACTCGTTAATTCATAACTTAAGCAAACCATACGACCAATTCAGTTGAAGTTACAGTTACCGAACAGATGGTTACCGATCAATATTTATCTACGACAATAGTACCAGCCGTTAATAAGATAATATATACAATACCCACCTGTCGTTGACATACAGTCTACACACAACGTGATTGGAGCACCTTTCGATATGACGAAGACGAGAGTGCGTTAACCTTCCGGCGTCTAATTATCATGCATGTGTGCGTTCTTCCCATTTACAGATTTTTCACCTGAGCACACACGTATCTTTGAGCTTATATTATATATGGTATACTTGTAAATACTGCTATGGAATAGTACTCGTTTGTTGTTTGCCTGATACGTCAATCGCTACACCTTTCTGCAAGTTCTTATCTCCCGCGACACTTGATTGAGAAGTAACATTAGATTCGTACTTTCTATTTAGCTTTTATTTGACTAAAATAGGCGATGCACCAATAAAAAGGTTTACTTGTATTTATGATTCGCGTTGGTAAATACAGAGGTTAGAAAAAAAGATGGTTATGAAACCAAATACACATTCGTTAGCGCAATTAAGATTAAGGATGGGAGAACTTGGAATGTTATTTTAGATGAATTGGTATAGCATGACTTTCGTCACATCACGTTGATCTTATGCACTCGAATGATCTTACATCATAAGAATAAATTGTTACTGAACAAAAAAATCTAATAAACACGATCTGCATTAATTAATATTGAAAAAGTGTCTGACTAAGATGAGACCAGGCATCTATGACTCGGTAAAATATATTCCCGTACTATAATTGAAACTATGTGAGGATTATATGATTAATTGGCTTTCACTGTAGACTAATGAAAAATAGAACTTTGTTTTTAAATTTAATAGCCATTCCTGCAGGAAAAAACAGAGAAACTGCTATATCTATATTCGACTCATCAACGCTGCTACTAGATATTCAATATATTTTATGGTAGACGAGTCGTATCCACGCTCACACTGAGAATCAAAATAAGTACTGACCAGTATTCTACTCCTGAACCCCCAACTTGTGTTTTTAATGTCGATCGACAAATAGACCTGCCGAATCTACCCAAGATAACCTTAGCTACTCGCAGATTAATAGGTTCTCATTTAAATACAAATCGTAGGCGCATGCACGAGCAAAAAACAGAGCGTTACAGGACCCACTTCTCCTTATCCAGCACTCAACAGCAGAGTCTCATCCCTGTGAAGAATAAAGAGGATGAAGGTAAAGACCAGCTCTCCTGCTTACCGAAAGGGAGTGGGTGTTTGCTGTCCAAGCAAGACCCCTTTAGTATCAATGATGATGGTCGCGTTGGGGAATGGCCATACAAACAAGCCCATTCTCCGACGTGGTGTCGCTTTACGCTCCCCCTCTCACTTCGACCCTCCGCCTTCCTCCTTTTGCACCACTAATTTGCTGGATTTCATGCAGTAACATATTCTACACTCTTTTACTTGATTATTCTTCATCCTGAAGAGCATACTTGTCTCGCCTGGCTAACGTGACACATCTAGCCCAGAGCTGATAAGAATGAACCATGTGACAGAGGACGTTTCTTCGGCTCTGAATAGTTCGAAGAATAAGTTTTTTAGAGGACGATTGTTTACCGTGATACTCACGGCTCATTTGGAACAAATGAGATCGAATTTTTTTCTGTCGCGTATTTTTCTTACTCGCTTTTCCTCTTATTTTTCCTTGACTTTCCTTATGGTTTTTGAAAAAGAAATGAAACAGCTCAGATACTTTCGGATCGTTAAACTGTTATCATCCACGAATTATTTACAATCATAAATGGTGTTGAATTGAGGTAATAGTTTGGCTCATTATTAGCTCTCCATTTCATTTTTCAGTATGCAAGTCAGGTGAACAAACACCATCTTTGATATGCAGAAAAATGCCGCACGGTGTACAAAGAGCAAACACCACACTGTAGGCGACGAAAGCAGGCAGTGCAGCCGAGAAGAAGAAATGGTGGGAGCATAAGCGGCGTGAAAGCAGGAAGGCAGGCAAGCCCGGGGTATACCCACTCATCTACATATTAAAATGACAATCTGGAAAATTTCTTACGTAAACGACGAAGGAAAGAAAAGATAGTGAATAAGCAGCGGTAGCTAAGCAATGCACAGAATTTTGAAATCCTGCAGGTGCTAATGAACCTAGACCAGTATGACTTTAAAGGAATGAAGTGGAGAATGGGCACGGCTCACTGAGTATTCATTCCTCCCCCAGTCCCGGCGTGCTCCTCTTTTCCGTAGTTAAATACAAATCTACAATTTACAATTCACACCTTGTCTCTTTCTCCCCAAACTCCCTTGAACCGCGGATTAAGAATTGCGAAGAGAGAATTTAGTGCTTAGCCCGCTCGCGTTTGCTTCATAAATTTATTTTCTATTTTTCTTGATTGCCTAAAATATCAGCTAGGAAATACGAATTTTCCCTTATTTTCAAGAAATCTGCGGGGGCGGGAGTATTAAAGGGTTGTGCGGAGGCGATGGTCATACTTGCTTTCGTCCAACGGAAAAAAAGGTGTATGTGAACTTTTCGTCAAAATTAAGTTTGGAGGCTAGAATGGAAATCAAAGCGAATGGGGAACGGATAAAAGATAGGATTGCGATATTGAGCCAGAAATAGAAAGGAGCTTCTGAGATAAACTGGCTCTGGCCCTCCTAAATTATAGAACAGAACTTTAATTATACTAACGGGAACCAAATGTTAATTAAAATCTAAAGTCTAAAAAAGAGATGATTTGGCGTCGATGCCACGCCGGAGACTTGAGCGAGAATAGATTAGCTAAGGCGAGGAGGATTAGGTTTTCCGCTGTGCTTTCCGGATTAGTATTATAGAATTTAAAATGTCCCTCAAAACCAGTCATGCTGCAATTATATTTTTGTTACTTTAGTCAACAGTTTCAGCACTAAATCTAATTGCAATAGAAAAAGAGTAGGGACTGCAGATGCGCGAGTTAATCGGAAGAGCGAAAATAGACTTTTTATTTGCGGCTCTTTCCCTCTGCACGTAACACCGTTGGGCACGAGGGTGGGTGTATAAGCTGTTTTGCGCTCATTAGGTCGAGACTTGCCAACTGACCATTACCACTGAAAAGGGTTGAAGAGATTCTTGTTTTCTTGTTTGGCTACAAAGTACTTTGGGGTCGCCTGACCTACGCTTTTCGGCTCG
>JAPYYV010016079.1:0-16136 GCA_030522625.1 Copidosoma aretas
TCAACGGAGACCGGGAGAGTCGCATTCGCGTGCCTCCTTTTTTTTGTTCGGCTCGCCCGCAGTGGAAAGGATCCATCGTGAGGCGCGCGCCTATTGTTTCCCCGGTAATTACGGAGGGCCGCGCGATCTCTCGGGCCGATGCCCGTCTGATGATTGAACCGTCCTCGGGGCAGGGCGCGCGCGGAGAATCCCCATCATACACGCGTGGAGAGAGAGTAATTTTCGAACCTCGTGTGCTTGAAAAATACGCCGTCCCGATTTTAACCGCCAGAGAGCCCGAAAACGAGATCAGGCCGACGTCGGTCAACGCGGACGGCGCGATCGCATTGTCCCTCTACTCCTCCTGTCCTCCATGAGCACTCGTGGACATCGGTCTACTCTTTGTACATTCCTTCTTTCCGGTCTGCCCCGTGTGTGCAACATCTCGGCCCAATAGTACAGCGGGTCAAGGATCGCGGCTGTGTGTCGCCGCGCGCGCTTTGGTGAATCGCTAAAAACCGGATCGTTGCCGCGCGGTTTCCCCTCGTTTGCTCGTAGCATTATACACCAGATGTACATATGCGTAAGGCGGGAGGAATCGCCGAGATAGCGGTGTACATAATACCACGCGTACAGCCGCGAAAGCCATTGCGAGGAGAAGGACGTGGGGGCGTTTTCCGAATCGCGAATCCGTAAGCGTACAATGGATGGATTTTCGGTGCTGTTCGCGGTCATTAGTTTATACGCGTACATAGATGTACGGGGGCTGCGGTGCGCAACCGACGAGCGCCCCGAAAAAATCTAACGCGCGATACTTACATTAGGGCGATCGTTGATTTCGCCGTATTTCCGTTTCGCATTGCGTTTTTCGGGAGCTGGGTAATTATGTATACATTGGGCCGCGTGTATTTGATTTTTGTAAAGTCACTGTACGTACCGGCGGATATCATTTTTCGTACATCCGTTCGGAGGTTTTTACGGTAGGTGAACTGTTTTCAAACGACTCTGGCTCCACCAGAAGAGAGAGAGAGAGAGAGAGAGAGAGAGAGATCCTCCGCGCGAATAAATTAAGATTTTTGCAAGTCATACATCCGAGGTAGCGATTCATCGCCAACGACCCGAGCATTGTACATCACAAACGCGCGCCATTCGAACGCTCGGGTATTCCGCGCGCGGCTTCTGCATCAAAGTTTTTTTCAACCCGATTCGAGCTCGCTCCGCTTATAAGTACCCTGGCTTCGTGCGCGCATCGTGTACGCTCTTGTGGAATATATTCAGTGTCGCCCGACGACGTGCAGGTATATGAAAGGAGTGGGTATAACATAATTGCCCGCGTTCCCGAGATATTTTTGCAAAACCAGCAGCGCGACGGTTTATTTCGCAGTTGGAAAAGTGAGTCGGCTCGCAGCCGGGGGAGCCGACTCGACCGGTATTTTTAGGCGCGATCTTGATATCACCGCGGTGCTACAGCGCAGCGCATCGCGCGTACAACGGCTGCAAAGTGAAAAGTCGAATGCACGCGCCTGACCTGTTTTTTATGAATGAAAAAAACTATCTCGACCGCGACGAGGGAGAATCGGTGGACGCTTTACATTCCTTTCGAAGACTGTCCGTAATTGATCGTCGTACGGGCAATACCCCGGCCAAGCGCAATGAGCAACGAACAAGTGGACCGCGAGCATTCGAGCGACCCGTCGACCTCCCAAAACTATACACAGTTGGTAAAAAAAAAGGATCGGCAGGACGCGTCTTTTTTTCAATCACCGCGCGGGGATGTCAAAGTCCGCGGGTCGGCGATCGCGCGCGTCAGGTGTCCTGGAGGGTCAGGCGCGAGCGAGGGAGCTCCTCTCTCTTCCTGCCGCATCGAGTGCATCGGGGTGGGGGGGGGGGGGGACTTCCCCACCCACAAACCTACCTTCCCTCGCCGCGCGACCGGCTTTTGAGCGCGGGGTACACCGGGCCGAGCGAAAGTCAAAGGTGAGGAGTATACGCAAGAGACTGCGCGTTGTATACTCGTGGTTTTCATATCGCGCGATTTTTCACGGCGACGCGATCGTTCATCCTACACACGCCGGGGAAATATTGTGTGCCAATCGGGACTGACGGTTGTCGGGTGGTGTCGCGATGGAATTTACCCCGGATAGCGACGATCGAAGATTGACGTGTACGTTCGAATACGCCCATCACAGCATTGCGTTTGAAATGGTCCCTTCGATCCTCCACCTGCGCGATCATGAGCCTTATACCGATCTCAAACATGGACTGCTCAGATCTCCGCTGTTTGCCGTCTCGAGGAGATAAGAAGACACAGCAGATAAACGTCGACTTAGCACCGCCGAAGATGTTATCGTCGACCGCACGCGCGTGCGACCGCAATGTATACCCTGCGATAACGCAGATTCACCTTATACTATCACCGGCACATACATATACATATAGGCAAACACAAAAACAATCCATGCAAGTACATATATTTGCAAAGTCCCGTGTATCGAGCGTATACACAAGTAGTAGGCAGTAAGTAGAAATAAATGCAAGCCCAAGGGTCATCGAAGATGAAGACGGCGGAGGAGATGCTGCATCTATACATATAGATATGTGTGTACAAGTAAAAAGTAAAGGCACGAGCGGGACGCTCCTCGACGACCCAGATCGTCGTCGTCGTCGTTTCGCGCTCGGCATTCCTGCATCGGAGCCGGTCTTTCTCTCCTGCAGCTGTGTGTGGAGTGTGCAGTTTGTGCACACGGGATTGGCATAAGGTGCAGTAAAGCGCACGTTACACATATGTATATATGCAGGATAGCCGTATGAGGTGATAGCACACGTGGGACGAGTTATAGCGAGGAGAGCGGGCGAGTGATTCCTGCTGCTGCTGATGATGATGCTGACGAGGCTCTGTATGAGCATGAGGATGCCTATTGGCCGATCGTCGTTCTTTTGTTGCGCGGTAACGGGCTGCAGTTGGTTTTGCAAAGTTTTGTCTTGCCATTTCGATCGGGTACACAGAGGATGGACAGTTTTTAACTTTTTGTCGATCGAAAATTTCAAATCAGTGCTGTTTGCTGGTAAAAAGCTGGGCGATCACACGTCGTTACCGTTGCAATAACCTAATTGCGTTGAGCACGTTGTTTTGTCCGTAAACTGGGGATCAACTTTTGAAAATCGAGTACTTCTCCACCATTCGCACTGTGTTTGGTAGTACTTCAAATATTTGTTCACAATCGATGAAATAAACATTATCAATCAGTCGTACGGATTCGACCAACTCATCGATCAGCTAAAAACGCGCACCCCAGCGTTGTACACGGGGAAACAAATAAAATATCGCGCCGTCGACAGTCACAGCGCTTTATACCAGCAAAATAAACAATGATGGCCGTCAACGGAAAGTTGTTAAAACAACGCCGCCGTCGATCGCGCCATCGCGACGAACACTCCCGTCACCCGCCCATCAATCGCAAGCTGCGAGGCTCCGTCGACGAGCGAAAGAAAAGCCCCCGCGCATCCTCGGATAAGTCAGCCGAGCGGGGCCGGATCGCTGAATGTTCGCGGATCCCTCCCGCGCCGGATTATTGTACGCGTCACCCGCACGTATACTAAGTTACTAAGACGCGTATCCTGCACGCGCGAGCATATGTATAGTCAACGTATGGATGCAAGGATCGCGAGGTATATACGCAGGTACTTGCTCACTCGCGTCCACAGCATCGGCACAGAGGCTCGCGGCTTCGGCCGGCGCGAGTACATACCCCCACCGACCTACATCGGCGCGGCTCTCCTATAAATGTCCTAGGCGACGTCCGAGCCGGCCTCAGTTAAGCCCGCGCGCTCGCCTTTGATCCCGATACCGCTCGCTCGCTCTCGTCCCCGCTCGGCGCGTCGCGTGTTTGTTTGTTTGGTTTTTTCCCGATTTGGCGCCCCCGGAAAAAAAATCGTGTCCTCCGGTGGATTTTCCGGTGATGCAGCGGAGGCGATCGGCGCGTGTCCGTTTGGTTCCGGTCGCGATGTGATCCGGGGCGAAAAATCGGCAGGCCGGTGCGCGCGCGTTGGGAAGACATGTGGTCGGGGAGCTAGGCTCGGGGTACAAAGAAGGGACAGAGGAGAGGGAAAAACAAAAACATAAACAAAAACAGGACGGACATTGGTGCTGATCGAATATGAGCGGCAAAGTGCGCAGTGGTGCGAGGGCCAGGGGAGTTTGGCTGGGCGTTCTGCTCTGCTGTTTCGGGGTGGTGTTCTGCCAAGTGGTTGATGTTGATGATGATAGTGGCGGTAGCAACGGGACGTCCGGTGAGCCGGCGGAGGCGTTTTTGGAGCAGTGCAGGAGGGAATGTGCCATTGAGAGGAACGCGGTGGTCTGCGGGAAGTACAGGGCCGTTAGGTGGATCAACGACGTTGTTCAGCAGCAGGTGATGATTTTGTGATGTCGTTGCGTGTCCACGTGTTAGGAATGTTGCGATGCATGTTTGTTCGGAATTTTTAAAAGTCAAGCCCGTGAAAGGGTGAAAATTTAATCGTTCTTCATTCGAAGACATTGCGTGTTTGTGGAGATTGGGATTTTTTTTTAATTTTTCTTTGAAATTCATCGAGTGAGTACCTAAATAGACTAATAAATAAATAAATAAATAAATGTGTGAATATTTGTTTGAATCGAAGGACACATTAATGAATCGATTCACGCATGAACGATGATGAAAGAACTATATTCGAATGGACTTTGGTTAGCACCGTGGATTTATTTATCATTTTTCTCTCCTGTATCTTTAATTATATACTTAAACACGATTGACAGCGGTAATCGCAAATACTGCAGACGAATCGACTTCTACTTACGCCTCGTGTAATAATAGCCGCTCGGTCGGCTAATTGCCGCGGACATTCGGCGAATCGTCGCGTCGGACGAGACTGGATTCTCGGCCGATCTGTAATTTCCGTACGACTCGTCGCGTCGGCGCGTTTGAGGTGTTGGCTTTAGCGTAAGTACTCGCGCGAGCCTACGTGAAACTTGTTTTTGCGCGACAAACAAAACATGTAATCGGACGCATATTGCGCGGCGAAAACATTCAATCAAAGCTCGACCTTTGGTGATAAAATCAATTCGACTACAAGAACCGTCAACGATCGCACAGATTTTCGGCTGTCGCGAGCGAATCAGCTGATGAATCCAACTGAGATACATATCTTTTATCAAACTCAATTATTACAGACGAGCGATGAACACTGCATTGGTAAAAACACTGCGAATTCGGGGGAAAAAAAATTTCTCGCCCATTTCCCCGCACAATAATGACGCTCGGCCCCTACGTTTCCAGGAGTTCGCCTACGGCCCCTTCAAGATCATCCGCATCCCGGCCGTGCAGACCGAGCGCTTTCTCCCGGAGCTGCCCCGGCCCGAGCCGAGCAAGAAGCGCGGCAGCGTCGCCGCGGCCCTGCACTTCATCCGCGGGGCCGCCGAGGACCTGATGACCCGACGCGCCCTCGTGTACACCGTCGAGCAGCGGACAGGGGCCCGGGGCCTGTTCGGCAGCGGCGGCCCGGGAGTACTGATCATGGACGACGAGGAGCTCGGGCGCGCCAGGCAGGCGAGGACCTTCGACCGTAAGAGCTCGCGCCGGGGGGGTTTCGGGGTGTCCGGGGAGAGACTTTTTTTTTTTCTTCGTTCGGTCAATTGAAGCAGCACCACGAGTTGAGAAAAACGTTGCTAGTACGAGCTTGCAGCGTTTTTTGGACAAGAGGTGGCAAGAACGTTGCGGGAACTTTTTTAGGGTAACTTGACGATTGTACGAACGAACTGGACAATGATGTAGTGTTGCTAAAAATAATCAGAGGATAGCTTAATTCCCCAGAAGGTACAACGCCTATTTTGCTAGCTTATAAGGACATGCAAGTAATCACACTGACAACGTTTTTAAAACTTTATTGTAATCTTTTTCGAACGTCTTCAAATTTTAAAAACAATCTTTTTCAAAACTCTGAATACGTTGTGTGCTATTAAAAAAAAAAAAAAAAAAGGGGCGCGGTACCGGGCGCACGCGCCGCCTTTCCCGACAACACCAACCAGCTTTTATCGATATAACCAAGCTTCCAAAGCAGCGTACTCGTACTTGATTCCAGGACAGAAGAGAGGCTCTCTTGATGTCGGCGCGATAGAGCGGTGTCCACCCGATTTTCGGCGCAAATAAACGAAAAGCGGGTACAAAATCGGATAATTACGGCGAGAGGGAACCGGCAGAGCTTATGATAGCTCGGTGTCCGATTGTTCTTGTTTACGCAGCCATAGAAAGTGGAGGAGCCAAAGCTCGGCTCGCCGTAACTGTACCTCCCCCTCCTCCGATCGTCGCGAGTCGGCTGTGTTTTTTCTTTCTCCCGCGGCAAAAGAGAGATGATACAAAAGAGTCGCCGAGTCGTCGCTGTGTAGTGGGTAAAGGGATCGGGTCCCGATCATCATCCACGCCACGAGGAGTGCGTAATTGGTTGCGTATATATATACTACATATAGGGAGGGGGGAGGGCAGCGGTTATTCGAACCGTGAATGAGATTGTTCTTTTTCTGGGTTTTTTTTTTTGTGGGTCGACGAGGAGACGACAACGACGACGACGATGATGATTACGGTTCTCTCTGTGCGTGAGCGACGACAACGGCCACTTTTGTCTCATAATCGCTGGATCGGTTTTTGTCGAGTAATCAACAGTATTGAGTTTAACGATATCAATTTATTTCGTTGTTTCAATTGTCCAAGAGATCAAAGATCAAATTGCCGATCAGAGTTGAGCAGGAACTTTTCTCGATTTAAAAATCGATCGAAAGTATTTTAAACGGATCCATCAGGTCCGAAAACATTTGAATCGGATCCAAATCAAGTTTACATTTTAATGATTGAAATAAATCGATTGAAAAAAAAAAAAAATCAATTCGAATCGAATAAACTTGCCTAAGATTCATACAATCGATTTAGATGAATAAAAAATGAATTCGTAGCTTTAGAAATTCACCGCAGATACTAAGTTCGTATACCAACGTGCAAATAATAGAATGTTATGCATTAACGCTGATAATTAATTTTCAGTTTCACCGGGCAACTACCGAATCTTCAAGAAGAAAAAGAACATCATCCTGCCGATCCTCATACTGCTCAACCTGATAAAGCTGAAGCTGCTGATCCTACCGATTTTCCTCGGCGTGCATTTTATCAAGAAACTCCTGGTTCTGGGCTCGCTGCTGCTGCCATCGATACTCGCGCACCTCAAGATCTGCAAGGTCGCCCAACCGCCCTACCATCATCATTACCACCCCTGGGCTGCTTCGGCGGAATATCCCGCGGACTATCCGTCCGGTAACACTTTTTTTTTTTTTTTTTTTTTTTTTTTTTTTTCCTATTTTTTTTTATTCTTTGTTTTTACTTTTGGGTTAATTATATTATTCACTTTTGTTCTGTTTTTGCTTCTTTGCTGCTATAAAGTATCACTGACATTTAAAAGTGACCTGATTTCAACTGATGAATCACTCAGTGTATCAGATGGTACAATTATGTTTTGTAAATTTTTGTTGCAAATCTGCATGTTTGTAAAAATTATATTGAATTTAAAGTTGTTAAATATTATTATTTTATATTGAAATCAAACTCAAGCGTATTAAACGATCACATTGATTTTACAGCTTACGGCCACGAAGACACTTGGGATCACAGGAACGACGTGGCGAGCAACGCATACAGCAATTATTACTCCAACAATTTGTACAATCCTTTTGCCCATTACTTCCAAAACTACAACAAACAGCAACGGTGATGAGCCTGAAGCGCAAGTGCTGGGTGTACTGACAAATACCGTGTGTGACTCCATAGAATGATTGTAATTTATAGTGATGCGCGTGTACCTCGTAGTAATTAGACGTTCAATCTTTGCATAATTATTCATTCGTCTACTGATTCATTTACTCATACGACTTTTTACACTTTTATAAACTCTTTTACTGCGTATTTTGTAAATAAAACATGGAATCGTACACTTACACAATTAATCGAATGAGTAAATTTGAACGCCGATTTTTTTAAAAACTTTTATATTGTACTAAAAGTTAGTGTAATTCAAAAATATTACCATTATTATTCAATGTGTGACGTAGAGTTAGTAAAACAAAACGGTTTCTGAATCCGAATAAAACATTTGGCAGATTCATTTGTACTTTTACAACGTTGTTATTTTGATCATTTTATACAGTTAACTTTTCCGATCATAAGGATTTCGCAATGTTCTGATATAAGTGACTCAATTTACATTCAGCGGTGCTTTTCCGTATAATTGGCGGACTGTTAGTTTTCCAGAGTACCAGCGCAATTTGCATACAATTTCGCGTGCGTAACTACACTCTAGAGTGAATTATGCAACACAGTCGTTTGTAGGGTATTGTGCGTGCGTAAAGAATTCGCAATTTCAAGACACGAGTGCAACACAAAAACTCGAATGCAGGAATGGAGCCTTATTATCGATTCCTTTCAGAAGATGAAGATATTTTGTACGAATTATTCGAGTCATAATGATTCATACGAGATCTATATATTGTCCATAATATATGATATAAAATTCCTCTATAACGTGAAATAAAAAAACAAATCAAAAACTAATTGGATCAACGGAGATCGTAGTAAAAAATCTCGTTGGAAATTTCGTATATGCAATATTAGTTTGTCCATTTGTGAAATAAGATGGAAAATTTGTGTTCCAAGAATACCGACGATAATCAGTCAATATTTTCTTGTTTTGCCAGTACTATTGTATCATTATTCAAGTAAGTCTTGATTATCTAGTTCTCACGTGTACAAGAGATCAAGAATGAAACTCAGTATCATCCTGGCTGACCGGGCTTGTCTCTCTACCATCTCTGATTTACAAGAACGGACGGTTTACAAATGTCATATTCAAAACCACTATCAACCACCGGCTGGCACGGTTTAGCTTACAGTTTGGTTCGAAGTACACGTAATAAAAGGGCAGCAACACCCGTTGGCACTACTAAAATAAATAATAAAAAAAAACGCTTCGTATCGATATTCCAGAGTACTTGGAAAATTGAAAAACGCATTATACATCAGGTGAAATTGTAAGGGATCGATGATGCCATAGTTAAAATCGTCGAACAACGATTTCTCACAATCCGTTTCAGTCGCACAAAAATCAGCGCATCGTTCGATACGTCCATTGCACTACGTTCGCGGCCTGTTTCGTCAAGCTTTTCGACAGATCTGCCTGTGTCTGCCCATCTTTCTGTGGATCAACGAGATTCGCAGTCAGTTTCAATCATCCATGTCGATCGCTCGAGCCATTATACCAAGACAAAACTCAACTGCCTCGATCGATCAACCTCTCTCTTATACATTACCGCGACAAACGGCTCCCCCGACCAAAATCCTCCTTTTTAATTTGTACCGTAAAAACCTCCTGTGTGTACCTCCGCGGACACGCAAAACGACGACACACGCGCTCTTGAGATTCTGCGGTCAAGGTCGGTGCATTGGCCCCCGGCGCGGCTGACCCACTGAGCGATTTTTCGTCATTGGGTTTCTCAAGCGACTCGAGAGCGACTCGACTTTCAGCTCTCGCGTCGTCCTCTCAGTGGCTCTCTTGCGCACTTCGGTCCTCGTGTGAGGATGCACGAGGAGCGCAATTCGTCATGTACACCGCTCTATAGGATCTCCTTTCTCGCTTGTAAACGTATATATGAGTGTTATTAGCTGCTGGGAAGATTCACAGATTCACACGGTTCGGTTGGTCGAGCGTGGATCTCCTGACCGATTTATTAGTAATTACTTGCGAACTTTGACTCTTCGCAAGGAGGTGATTCGTCTCTCTTTCAGCCGTCATCAGAGTTTCTATATTTTTTTTATATTTTTGAATTGCAATGGGATGATTATTAACAAGAACAAAAGTTCAAATCGGTAAATCAGTCATCGGAGATGCACTGTAATTTGGTGGAAAAAAAAAATGAGTTGGCAAACGAGACAAATGACATACTTGACGTTCGATTTGACCGCACAACAAGCATGTCCGTCGCACGTACACTCTATATATTCACACAAATTATAGATGCCATCGTATAATATTCCGCTGATCTCCAACCATTAGATTCAAAGAGTCCAGTTTATGCATTCGATTTTCCTGCTCATAATTTGGGCCTTCTCAGTTTCGATAACTGTATCGGTACGTAATGTGTTTGATACAAGCACGCTTTTCCATGAACAAAAAATGTATTCGATGAAATTTTCGGTATCACCCTAGCTCTTAATATCCACGCGCAGAACTTTAACTACCTGCACCAACTCGTAATTTTCTTTTCGTCAATTAGACTATCGATATTCGTTTTACTACAGCAAAGCCATAACTTTCACTGACCTGCAAAAAATTAACTTCAATCACCAACGAGCTAAATGAAATAAAAAAATTCATCCGAACCACTGACCCACCAGCTGACTTCCCGGAACTCTCCCTCGATCGGTACCAACCGACCGTTCCATCGACCCACGCGCTCATCCGATTATTAAAACCAAATGTCCACGACTGGCATCAAACATCCACGCTGTGATTAAACATCGATCGCGCGACACAAAAGAACTAAAAAAAAACTCACCGCCGGGGGGGTCTCCACGAAAATCGTTATACATCCAGACACATCCGCGCGTACCCTATACAATATATCCACATTAACGATCGCGACCGTTACGCGTGTGTGCGCGCACCTCGAAAACGAACTGTTGCATTAACATAACGGGCTTCGTTACCTACTCCCCCGCCTCTCGGACTGCCCCCACCCCCCCCCCCTCCTCCTTACCGCACTCGTGCGCTCGATTCGATCTGCAATCTTGTGTGTCTCTGCTACGCGGCTCACTCACCCGGCCGCGTCATGAAGAGCGCCAGCCGTTCGGACGTGCCGCGCGCACTCGGTTTTCGGAACTCGATCCTTACCGAGCTGTTCCTTGCCGCTTGTACTTAGAGGATCGAGCGCGTAAGTCGTTTACACGCAGGTTGGTGATTTTTCATCGGAATAGTGCACATCGGGCATGCATACGTGTAATACGCGGTTGTGACGTTTTCGCGGAGCTCGACTCGCACAGTGTCCCGGAAAATCGCAGGACGAGCGCACGGAGAAGAGGAAGGTACCGCGACGATGCTGAGGACTGCCGCCCGGAGTAATACAAGCGTAAGTGGAGGCCGCTCGTTTTTTCTCGCCGATGAAATATTGTAACGCACACAAGAGCGTTGATTGGCGTTTTACGGCGCGGTGCGTCTGACTTTTATGCCACTTTGCTTCCGAATAGAGTTGTTTTACTTTTTTTCTCTCTCCCTCTCTCTCTCTCTCTCTCTCTCTCTCTGCTGCGTCTTGTATATACTATACAGTAGCTCGAGTTCGCGGCATATTGAGCTTAGTAAGGCAGGCCGAAACGTGACGCGGATAATTCATGCGGGAAACCCGGTCTTCTGTTCCGTGCGATGTTTCGCCAACGAGGACTAGTATAGTTTGCGATGCAAATCAATCGCTCATTGTCGGCCAGAGTGTCCATCGGGCACAAAATTAATATCTCCAAACGGAGCTTAAGTGGCACAGCGAGGCGACAGTGTAATCGCGTGGGTGGGTTATCTTCGGGGTCGGGGGATTTTCAAGCGAATCGGGCGTCCGCGTTCGTCCGTTGGGAGGCTGCGTTTGTCTACTCGGGATGGGTGCAGGTGTTTTCTCGCCAGGGCAAGTGAGAGGAAAAGGATGTTTCGGGGACACCGCAATTAGCATATTAGGATTCTGCGCGCGGATTTTGATGTGTGTTGTATTGGACAGGAATCGTCGTACGTCGGACCAATATGGTACGTATTTTGCGTTCAACGCGTGGCTTGGGAAGGATGATTTTCTTCCAAGTTTCGTAGCGACTGCTTGGTCGTTGTTGTGCTCGAGGAGCGAGTCGAGTATAATTTAATTCGCTAATTCGTTGACCTATACAGGGTCGAGAGAATCCTCTCCCTCTTGTTGCGTCGGTTCTGCAGCGACTTGATGAATCGCGGAAAGATCTTTACGGCCGACGTTTGAAAACATTTTCGTCGCTTCGAGCATCGGGACGACATTGTACCAGAGATCCGAGGCAAAGGAAAAATCCCTGTACCCAATAACCCAAAACCACAGCTGCTCCGCCCCCCGCGAGCAAAGCCCAACGAGCACCAGACCACACACTCGTATAGCACCAAATACCCGGCATTCCTCCCCCGAGCGAATCCAGACCAGCGCCGGTTCTCTTCTCCGACCGCGCGAGCAGCCACATCCATCTCCCCGAGAACAACGAGAGACGGACGTAGGGAAAAGGATTCTCCGTCCCGTAAGGCCAGCCGCTTCATCGCGACTGCGCGAGAAAAGCCGCTGTCTCGCTTTCACGCTCGCTGGACCTTCTCCTGTGAGGAGCCGGCTGCTCTCGTTGCGACGAATGTCCGTCCCGGCGAGTGCGCTTGTGCTTTCCAATCAGCCGCGGCGTTTTCCTGTATAAGCTCGCGGAGCGCGTCGTTCGGGGACGGGCGCGGTTGTGCGCCTACTTGCGTTGCACTGTATAATACGTCGCCGCGCCGCCGGACTGGGAATGGCTTTTTCAGCTTTCGCGGTCGGATCGTTTGTTTGCCTTGTTTTTCCGGTCTGTGGGATCGAGCTGATCTGTCGATTCCCTGCTGGTTTGGATCGATTTGGTATGACTCGTATTTTTTTTTTTCTTTCCGATCGGGAGAACGTGCAAATCACCGTGAGCGCGAAGCGTATTGATGTTGTACAGAAGGTGAGTTATCATACACTTCTCAATGCAGACAAGTTTTTTTCTTATTCATGTGATTTGTTATCATGGTCCAAACTATACGCTAGGCTAATGGGGGAACGATAAATCACTAGTAGCAATCGCTCGAATTTTTTCTAAAGTAGCTAATTACCTTCGTCTGATTAGATCATCATCATCATCATCATCATTTAGTTCGCGAGTGATCAATCACACTTGGCAAGACCAACTTTACGCCCCATCGGCCGGTATGTAATTAAACTTCACTCCGACAGCCATCCACGAATAACATCAAAAGTCAAAACTTACGACGACAATAAAGTTTCACCTCGAAAACAATTTCAAGACAACTTTCGAACCCACGCGATTAGCGCCAACAAGTTTGTCCCGAGGCCCGGAAAATCACGCGGCATCATCGGAGACTAATGCGTCGTGGTCTAGTTTGCGCAAAGATTATCCTCTTTGTTTTCTCCCTAAACTCGCGCGGCGCACGATATATACCCAAGAAAAAGCCAGACGCTCATCGCGACAATCGACGCAGAAACGGAAAACTCTCTCCCCGAGCCTCTTATCCCCCCATCCACGGTGGTCGCATACAGCTCTCCCCGCGCGTATGCGCACACAATACACACCAAGACAAGGCGAGCGTACAATATAATCGCCGGATCAGCCAACTTCCCCCGTAACGAAGCGGCGCGTTTGGTATTCGATGGCCGGTGAGCGCCAAAACGCCTCGAACGGACGATCGATAGCGCTTGGTCGCGGCTTGTTGCGCCCGATGCGCATCCTCTCGGCAGTCACGCGGGGCGTAAAAACGTTGCGCAACGATTACGGCGTTACGCGGAATCTTTCGAGAAAACGGTAGTTCTCGCGTTTGCTCTTTGATGGGGGACAAAAAAGGGTTGAATGATTGTTTTCTTTCTTTTTTTTTCACGTACACACCGTCGGCACGGTTTGTCGAAGGATATCGCGATCGAGCTCCGAGCGAGGCCATTCGTCGGGAACTGGGCGCGTCTCGCTTCCCCGGCGATCGAGGGTCGATCGGCGATCAGCGGGAGCCCGATTGCGACGACGGGCGTGGAATCTGCGCTATTGTCCGATAAGGCGCCGCGGGTTCCGTTGAAATGGCGATTCTCCCAGCGCCGAAGCGGGAGGGCCCGACGGTTTTCAATCTGCCGGGTAACCTGGTTAACCGTGTTTTTGTTATTGGCTGATGTGAAAAATCTTCCGTGGCGGTCCGAGGCGGCAAAAACGTCCGAGCAAACGTAAAGACCGGGTTCGCGCGAGAAGGCAGAAAATTGAAGGAAAGTATTGCAATACGTTGGTGGACCCCGAATCGGATCCTTCGAAGCTATGCATTGCTGGTGCGTAATACGAGAGTGGCTCGCTCGTAACGTCATAATTCGACTTACGGTAAAGTATTTACGGACGACGAAAATTGCCGCGCCGATGGCACGCAGGCGTATAGAATTACGCGATAAGCGTTGAAAACTGTACAAGCTATTTTGTTGAATCGCAGGTAGGAGTGACGAGTAATTCTTAGTTTGTACTGCAAATAGTGCAAACCGGATGATTGTACGTTTGAGTCTTGCAGAAGAGAAAATGGACAAAGTGATACTCAATGACGTTTTGTTTATTACCTGAGTTGGTAGTGTGGAATGAATTAAAAAATCAAGTTTCCTCATTTTATCTTTAAATAAATATTGTAAATGATTAACGTACTTTTATGTTTCAAATCATCCGATCAGTCATATACCATACAACTATTGAAATCAATGACCTATTGAAAGCAATACTCACATACTTGGATACACGTCTTACCATATCGTACTCTATCTACTTATTGTGCCGACAACTTTGTTAGTTAAATTGATTATTCATGTGCGCAGAGTTATTCTGCGTGTTTGGTGAGCTTCAAAGAATGGTCTCTCTCACTAAATATTTAACAAAGTTTAGGCAGTTAAATAGTATCTACAGTGAACGATTAGAAAGGTAAAATGAAAAAATTCAGAAAAATCGTCCATTTTTAAGGTATAGAGATCGAAAGGTAGTTTAACAGCTGGATAATACTTGGCTACAGGTTTCTTAAGAGATTCAGAAAATCATTTCAAATCCAGATCATTCACCATACTCCTTAAAGTGTAGCTAGCACCCACTAGTCAAATTAGCACTTGTCTTACCACGTCAAACTGTTTCTACTAAACAATATTCACTAACCAATTTTTCGCACCAGAAGTAAGTAAATGTCAATCAGGATGATATTATTGGCCACGATTGGTTCACAGGGGTGACTAATATATAGTATATACTTTTGAAAGAGCAAAAAGTGTGGCCGCCTGTGAACGTTTAGATACTGATGACAAGTAAATAATCTAAATGATAAAAAATTATCTTACAATACATTTCAATTTAATTTTCTTCTGACAAAGTATCAAATACACAACTGGTACATCGGAAGCATAATTTGTTTTACCAAACGAGTGATGTTATAATTATATATAAAAGCACCGCACCAGTCTTACCAAATTGAACCGTATCTACTAGTCTGATTATACTGACGGATATTTTCTGCTACGAAACGTGATCATTCTCATACAATTTTTACTAATTTTTCAACTGAATCATCGACAAAGTTTCTTTTCCCGAGTCAAGAGAAAAATCATCGTCAGGTTTCCACACGGATATGATCATCCTTGAGCATTTGTCCGTCCAAACCAGACCCGTTCTACTGCGCCAACAATCGTAGATCAGTATTTCGAACTATATTCCAAGTGCCGTCCCATTCTCTCGGATACAACTCTCACTCGTTAAAACCCCGAGTCTACAACCAACAAGATTAGTATTCAGAAACTCTCACCGATCGATCCCCCATCACCAACGTACAATAACAGGCGAGGCCGTATTCCTCCTCCGAAACCCCCCTCGCGACTCACTCCAAACTCCCCATCCCACGATGGACCTCCAACAATTCCCTCTCAACGCTTCCCCCAACGCCCCCGAAAACCGATGATCGATCGCGCCTCGTACGAACAGTAAATCCAGCTCGGGCGCACAGTCAGTCGGGCAGGCACAGCGCCGGCCGCGAGGCGAGGACGTAAGACGCGGGACGGATGGCCGGGTAACCCAGATGTACCCCCCTGCCACCGCGCGTTATACACAGCCCGGCCAGCCAGGGCCGCCGATCCTCGACGCCTCTCCCGGCAGTCCCGCGCCGTCCGCCGTATGGACGATATATTCCCCGCGAGCGGCTCCTCTCTCTCTCTCTCTCTCCCTCTTTCTCTCGCCGCGGAGCCGGTGGCACGGGTGCACGCGCGCGCGCCACCTCGGGTTTTCGGCTCGTCGTTCGTTCGTAATTGTTGTTTTTTT
>JAPYYV010016081.1:0-14697 GCA_030522625.1 Copidosoma aretas
ACCCAACTGGAAAAGGAGGTTGAGTCTATGCTTAAAGCTAAACTTGGTATCAGTGTAAAGATTGAGAAGACGATACCGCTAAGAAGAGCACAAGAACAAGGAGAATCCAGCTGGGTCCTAGCAAAGGTAGGCAGCTTGGAGGAGAAGAGAGAGGTCATGAGTAAAAAAATTAAGCTACCAAAGGATTTTTACATAGAGGAGGACCTGACACTAAATGATAGAGAGGTGCAAGCAAAAGCTAGGGTATTTCCAAAAATACACAAGGAAAGAGGAAAAGACACAAAAGTGGGATACAAAAAAGTACAAGTTGGAAATGTTTGGTTTGCATAGGAAGAAGCAAACAAGAGGCTTGTCCCACAAAGCGAGCAAGGAGCAAGAGAATAGCAGTCAAACATACAGGACGCGACCACAAGAAGGGGAGTAAGTATGTGTTTTTGGAATGGGGCAGGAGTCCTAAGTAAAGATGAAGATGTATGGAGGTATATAAAAAGATTTGATATCATTAGCATAATGGAGACGTGGATCGAGAAAGAAGCATGGGAGACATTCAAGGTGAATCTGGCAAAAGAATTTGAGTGAAACTGTTGCCCAGCAACCAGGGAGCATTCTAAAGGAAGAGCAAAAGGAGAAATATTAATAGCGATAAGGGTGTGTGAAGAAATAGAAGGAATAAGTCACACAACATTCAGTTAAAATATAATTATCACGGAGCTAAAGATTTACGAAGCAGAGTGGAAAATAGTTGCGGTGTATAGCCAAAATGCCCAAAATTCACTTAAAGTTATAAAAGACTACCTTACAATGAGAGATGAAAAGAAGCTTATGATAGGAGATGACTGTAACACCAGAACAGCGGAAGAAGGAGAGATGTGTGCACAGCTAGTGGAGTGCTCAGGTTACCCTAACGAAAAAGAAGAAAAACAAATGAGATCAGACGACAAGACAATAAATACAGAAGTTAGAATCTTACTGAGTGGGATCGAGGAAGAAGGCTGGGTTATTGTCAACGGGAGCAAAGGAGATGAAGGCGGATTCACACACGTAGACTTTAAAGGTGAATCTGTAATTGATTACGTGATAGCAGACCAAAGGGCAGCAGACGAAATAGAGACAATGCAAGTAGGCGATAGTTCGGACTCGGACCACATGCCACTAGAGGTGACACTTAAGGAGCAACCAATGAAAGGTGCTGTTTGTGGCGAAAGCAGAAATAAGGGAGGCGAAACGGTTATAGAGAGAAGGGACTGGTCTAAGGAGCTTAAAAACGAGTTTCTAATCAACGTACAAAGTTGGAGCTATGAGGGCAAAAGTACAGAAGACATCTGGCTGGAGTTAACAGATACAATTAAAAGTGCAGCGCCAAAGGTAAAAAGGACTACGAAAAAATTTGAATTACGAAAGAGGAAATGGCATGATAAAGAATGGCAGAGTAAAACGGGAGAGTTAAGAGAAATGGTTAAAAAGTGTAAGAAAAAACACATGAGTAGAGGTTTTTCTTTATGGCAAGAAAAGAATTCAAGTACTGGTGCAGACAAAAAAAAAGGAACTGGAAGAAGAGGAAGAAGCAAAAATAAGGGAAGTCAAATCAGAAGCAGAGGTATGGAAATATATAAACAAATATAGGATAAAGAGGGTGCAAGCAGATAAGTCAATACAAATGGAAGCATAGAATAATCACTTTGGATACAGGCTGAGAGCATCACAAGAAAAAAGGTGTATTTTCGATTTAAGGGTAGTATACGAACAATGCCTTTTCTAAAATTTTAAGGGAGACATTACTGTAACTTCATAAATAATTCTCAAAAGTTTCATGCGATTCTGACGGCAACAATTTCACGCACGAACCACCCTAACACAACGAATATATTAACTGCGACACGACCGCTTATTAAAAACATTAAAAAATTTCTCCTTCACCATGAAGCCACGATAGTAATATTTTGATAAAATGTTCGGCAATATAAAATTAGAATAACGCTCACCGTAAACGTTAACAATTACATCCATTAATCGAACGGTTGCAAATATGTCAAAAAATGATACAATGTTAAGAGACAGCACACGTGTGCGTATTCACAGCCCCATAGAGATAACCAGCTAGACCTCTCGCTCATACCACCACTAGTGATAGTGAAGTATCCTAACTTATTCTTAGGTTTTTTAGGTTATGACACATTAATGATATACCAAATAGTTCCAATTTTCTTTGCAACCAACCGAAACATATCCAAGACTTTTAATATGCTCACTTGTGATAGACAGGAATGTATATCAAACTTCATCGCATTTTGATGTATTTCTTTACGAAAAATATACGTAAAAGAATTTTCAATGACTAACAGCGTGTATAGATGCATAATTAATTGACAACTTACATCAAGAAAATAAATATGGTAAATTTTTTAAGCAAAGCACCTTTACGAGTTGACATCGATTTTTTATTGTCCCATTAATAATATCACTTTATTTGAAAATAAGAGTTTATTTTATATCGTCACAGATAGCCATATACATATATTTGTGAATCTTTGACGTTAATATGTACTCTGCATGTGTTTACCTTTAAGACAATTCAGCGTTTCATCTGATATTACTTGTCGGCGACGTCCGCTGCTTGTCTCGCATTTCCTACTTTTTGACATGCAGAGAGATCGTATCTCATTTGGAGTATAAAAGTGACGCAACAGATTTTTCACAAATATGGAGCATTTTTCTGCTTTGATTAAAGTAGCCCAAGTAGTTTGTCTAATTGTTGAGGTAGTGCTCAAAAATCTCATCAGTACCTACAATTAATAATCGACATTTTAATTTTTACATTTGATATCAGCCATGGATGTAACAACCCACAAAATCTATGTGGTGTTCGTTAGGCTAATTTAATATATAGTTATATTAAAGTCCTTAAAAAAAAGAAATTGAGGGTTGTCCTGACACCCTCGACATCTTCCTTGTTACGCCCCTAGTGTCGGCTACCAGAGTCGCTGGCTACCGGCATTACCGAGGCTATCTCTGATTTTGCAGTCGCTCTTACCAACGAATGTAGACGCTTACAGAATTCATACTTGGCATAGGGCTGATAAGTCAGATGCAGAAACAAAATTGACACGCCCTCCCGTGGTTGTGTTACACAATTACAATGTTATAGGTATAGGTGCATGTAAGTACCTAGTGATCCCCAAATAAGTCATGAGATTCTGTTTCGTTATTTTTATCTACGTTGTACATTCAAGAATATCTATGTATACGATTTCTCATTACTTAGCTCAGACAATCAAATGATGTCTCATAACTTTCTCCGAAGGATCACTATTTTTCCCAAAAAAATTTGGCTACCTCATAACACGTGAAATGTTCTTCTATAACCGTCTACATTCGTTGTATTCGTTGCTCTTACGGAGCTCATGTCTAGAGACTAGGGTTGCAAGAGGGGCAATATCTCTGTCTCTCTTGCGGCGCAGCACAATTTTTCTTCAGAGGGCCTGGTACTTTTTTTTTAAAGATTGCTCGTACTCAATGAAAACTCTACCTTTTGAGACCGGCCTTCTATCTTTTCAAAAAGTAGGTTGCGACTAGCTTATAAACCGATAACATGTGTTTAGTTGTATTAATTACTATATAAGGCAATATTTAAAATTTTAATTGGCCATATCGTACATAGTAATGTGTCGGCTACACGCAGTCGTAGTTTTCCTACTTGCCAACGTGGCATGGCCGCATCACTTGATATGAATGAAACAATACTTTTAATAAAGTGAATGGAAGGTTGAAATTAATGTGTTTAAATATATCACTTCACTTAGAATCTAACGTATAAAATACTACCAATATTAGTTATGAACATTGCAAATATACAACACTGTATTTGATAACTTTAAAGTATACTTTCACTTATATTTACACGAAGATATATTACAAAATAAAATGTGTTAAGATTATTCTGTTACTATATCTCTCAGATAGTACATTATAAATTGTCAGGCACTTACCTCTTTCTCACCAATAAGGACAGTAAATTGTTTCATAAACTTGTATTTCACACCAGACCCGTCTATTGCAGTTGCTCTTTCTACACATTTGTACTTAGTTTTGATTTCTTCCGAGTTATCATCCAATTCGTTATCGGTCAATCGGTGGCAGATTTAGTCAATGAAGTGACTGTTGCATCAGCCTCTTCATCACTATATATAATATGGTTAGTTTTGCTTTTCTTACGTTCAACCTGCTCTTCAAGGGTGTCAAATTTTACATTGGCTCTTTCCTTACGTCGACACTCTAAATTCAACAAAAAATTTACAGTTTACCAAAAAAAAAGTCAAAAAGATATTGTTGTACAAAATTCTGTAAAAAGTTCTCTAACGTAGTAACAGAGAATATATGACATACAGACTACAGAAACTATGTACAGACGGCCAGATCCGCTGTTTTCTTGATGCCTACTTTTGATGCTAGTTGACCCCCCTAAGGCAGGTTAACTAGCTTCAAAAGTTGGTATCAAGAAAACAGTGGATCCGGCTTTCTATACATAGAGAGGTATGTTCTATATTCTCTGGTGATACAGTGACTATCACTTTACAAATATTAGATTCCGTATAGA
This sequence comes from Copidosoma aretas, assembly GCA_030522625.1. Taxonomy (NCBI): domain Eukaryota; kingdom Metazoa; phylum Arthropoda; class Insecta; order Hymenoptera; family Encyrtidae; genus Copidosoma; species Copidosoma aretas. The sequence continues at coordinate 4,595 of JAPYYV010016081.1, forward strand.
GTTCGCAAAGGCTTGTATATACGAACCGAGAAGTTTACGGCATGAGCCAAGTGCGAGGGCCGTTACGAAGTTGGTAAATTAGCCTTTTTAAATGAATTACAAATTAAATTTGTCCATCTCAAAACACCAAATGAAGAGGCAAAGATGCTATTTTAGGTTATACGGCAAAAAAAAACATCTCTTCAGATATAACTTTGGTATTTTTTGCAATTTACAATAAATATTATGTGCAATAAGATATTTTTCGTCATCATTCACAAATTACAATAATCAAGTGATGTAAACAATCATACAAATCAGGATGTACATACAGAGATATTTATTTTTCGTATGCATTTCTATCTGCTTAAGATTGCTGTATGTATTTTTTACAATCTGTATCGATTTTCATATGAGACATTAATTCCAAAATCCATGTTCTATGTTCTTCCTCAAGAATTTCATTCAACACAAAAAAATCGACTTCACTTATTATTACCACCTGTATGACAACACCAAAGCACAGGGCTATGAGTACTGTAGCTAGCAATGGAAGAATTAAAAATAATACGTTCAACAAATATCCAGATAAAAAAACTTAGGTTGCCAGTTTTGGTGTTGCTGTGAAGGTGGTCATACCGAAAAAAGTAGATTTTCTTGTGCTTAATAAAGTCCTCGTAGATGACAATTTAAAACAATTAATACAGCTTTTTAACAGTCATTATCATAGGAAAATCAATTTGGCAAATTCATATATCAAACCATTAATATTCATATGACTGGGTTTCGATATATTTGGACTGAAAACTTATATTATCAAGCCTAAAATTATCAGTGAAAGCCCCAGTAAAACAATAAACGGAACTTATTTTATTTGTAAATAGTCTACTATTATTTGTCATGCTTAACTTGTGATAGTACTTTTAAATACTTGAATGATGAACAGACTTAATATTTCTTTCGTGTAACGTACATGTGTTAGAAATATATTTACCATTCGAATTCAGATGACTTTTTGGTGTTTCACTTGCCGTTTGAACACAAACAGTCTCGATATTCTGCTGCAACGACTCTCTAACCTGTAAGATAGGACAAAACCTTTTCCATACTTCTGGTGAACATAGCAGAAGTCATCGGGATGAATTGTAATTATGTATAGTCTTCTACATATGAGTCATTTCACAAAAACTGCGATATTAAAGCCTCTTTGTATAAACAACGCATTCAATTATTTTGAGTCAAAATTTTTTTCCAGCAGTGCAAACTAATTTTTTCTAAAAGACCCTTTTGAGATCAAGACGTAAAAATGTTTTGCGTGTCCGTAAAATGGAAAAGACAGGCAAAAATGAAATTACCATAACGCAAAGCATTTACAATTTTAAATTTTTAGCGGTTTACACAGCCTAAATGTTAACTTTTGATTTTTTTTTCGCTGTATTTTCCAAAAGTTTGAACTGTCTAGCGGCCTTTCTCATAATTGAGAATACTAAGAAAATTTTCTTAAATGTATACAAGGCATTTTAATCGTGATGCCTAGTTTTAACACTTTTGAATTGCATGAGACAAACGATTTTGTTAAGTGAAGTGGTCAACTCTTGGGAACTTTAATCTGACCATTTCGTATTCTAGAGCGTACGAACGTATCGCCAAATTTTTTTCAACCCGAAAGTCGCATACGGCTAGTTGCCGGTTATCGTGAATACAGAAACTCCGGCTGACTAAAAAAAGCGTTAATTACTGTTACGCACCTAATATCAGAGGTATTTGAAGTTATCGATTATTAGATCGCAGTTTCTAAAGGCACCTGTTGAGCATATGTGACAGATTAAATTTCGTTGAAAAATTCGCGTTGGGGGTAAATTACCAAAAAAAGTACCGTTACGGTAATTACAGACCTGTAATAACCGTAACTGTTTGTTGGAATTTTTTAAAAATTACATTTAAATTAACATGGTTTTTGTAAAAATGACATTCGGGCTAAGCCCAAGAGTTTCCAGCTAGTTTGGATGTCGCATAATACAGAAAAAATATTAAATAAATTGTAAACACTAAATAATGGAAATTTCATTATATGCGTCAAAGTTACTCATTTTTTTTGTGAAATGACCCGTATGCACTAGTAAGGTGGCACAAACAAGTGGGCAAATTATGTATACATGCAACGTAGGAACTTAAATGCATGAAATTAAATTGGTTAGAGTTCAAGGGCATCAGCAGCCGAGAGTGTGTTTGGCAGCTGGCGGGCAAGGAGAGGAAATGGAGAGAGTAGTTAGAGCTTAGTCCCATGGAGCGAAATACAGATTGCAGGATAGAATTGTCCCCATAAGCTGATGTGCTAAGTCTATTGCGCTGCAGGATAGACCTATTGCTCAGCGCAATAGACTTAACACATCGGCTTATGGGGACAATTCTATCCTGCAATCTTTATTTCGCTCCATGGGACTGCGCCCTTAGGATAGAGGAGACTGCTCTCGCTCTCTGAACCGTGCGGTTAGTCGAGAAAAGACAAAGGTAAAAAATAACTTAGAATTAATTAACATAGAATATAGAATATACCTCTGGACAGGTACATTGTATATTATCTGCTTATGCAAGCAGAGCGCAAAAATACACTAAAATACGCAAATTACGCTCTGTATTAATTTACGAATAGTCCGTTAATGTGACAGGAGACGTGATGATGTGCGAATATAATATATCATACAAAATTGAGATTAAATGGCACAACACGATTATTATTATAGTGTATCTATGTACGTTACAATACGTAACACTGAAAAACTTTTGGCACTACTAGCGACACCGCACAAGCAGTGGCAACACGAAGGGAAGCAGCAAACAGCGCCACTGGCTGTAGTACGGTAGTCATTAGTCGGAACACGAGACACGAGTTGCTCTTAAGGAGGCTCCCTTGTGCAGAGATGCCAACCCACGTCGTAGGTTACAAATTTGCTCGCAAACTCAGGTAGTTGGCATCACTGGCGCAAGGAAAACGTATACGTTAACTTGTAGAAATACGACTCGATCAATTTTCAGTAGAATATCTCAAAATTTTCCAGAGTAACACTTACTTTGCTGGGTGTCATTTGAAAGAGGAGACTTTTTTCTACAAGACTTATGCAATCTTATTACGGGAACCGTTGATTTATTTGAGTTATTGGGTTGTTTCCATCGCGTATGAGAGCTTCGCCATAAGAATACGTGTTAGAAAGTGCCACATAAAATCAATGATATCTCGAAATTTTGCAGAGTAAGCGATACAAATAATGATACCATTGAATTCAGCACATTTTAAACTATCAAATTGACCTGGTCTAAGTTCGGGAACCGTCACGAGGGAGCCTCCTTAATTGGTTTATTGGTGTGCATGCATGCTCTGGCCTAGCGGAGTTGAGTTTACGCTACAACCACGGTGCCGTCAGCGCGCCGCTTCAGCTTGACCTTTGCGCCAACCGACTCCGCTCGTGGGCGGCTTACGTGCAAGGCGTACGTATTACCTAGGTTTACCAGGTGTTTGGTTTTAGACCTGACAGTCCGGTTTTCTTCATGGTTGTCCAGTCAAAAAAGTGACGATAAACCGGACAATAGAAAGTCCGGTTTTTATGGCAATACCGCCCCGCCGCCCTCTAACCATTAGGATATCGTATAATTATATATAATAAAATATTTTTGTTCAAGAAGAATAATATTTTGATGACAAGAATTCAAAGTTTGCAGTTTTCAGCTATAAATATGCAGCTAGTGCTTCATAAATATTATTATGAAAGCACTTAATTGTGTGTTGACTTACAGTAGGTACCTTTGTAAGTTACGTTTACAATCTTCTAAAGCTTTTATTCTTAATTTTCTCTCGGAAAAAAAAAAGACCACATATTTCTAACTTCTGGCTAATAACTTTGTCTGGTATTTTTTTCCACACATCTGGGAACCCTAGTTGTACCGTGCATGGTGCTGTTGACTTGCCGAAAGCTTTTCAGTGTACTGACGCAAAGAGAAGCACACACTTGCGATTTATAGCTGTGTCGGTTAAATTGAAATTAAGTACGCAGGTGACGGTAACTGCATAATTACATACTAGTAGGATACATACATACATACATAGGTACATACATACTAAGTTAGGGAATCGACGCGCAATAAAACACTGTCGGCTCAATCATATGCCACGTGATTAATTCGTTTTTTAGGTAATTAAAATTATTTTCCTCTATATGATAGATATATAGGTAGTATCTGTGCCCGTTTTGAGATGGGGGGGGGGGGGGGATAATTGACTTTGGTGGTATAAATGTTTAACTGATTAAACTTCTTCTCCCCTGCCTCCCCCTAGAACAGCCCCAACGTGAAGAGCCATCTTACTAGTTGGACAAGAATAACCATTTATCTTTTTACCATGTCAGTATCGCAACTTTAAAAGTGATATCTTTGGGAAACAGGTCTTATACTAATTATTAAAAATATTATAGATAGTAGTATGAATCTTGTATATTTAGTAACTAGCTGAGTGTGTCTTGAATGTCTTTGAATACTTTAGGATCTGGCGCGTCATCGTGAATCGAGAATTTTAACTTTCTGCTGTGTGTCACATGACCAAAAACAAGAAAATTTCATAATATTGGAGAAAAAACAGAAAAAGTTCTGCAGCTTCGTGGGTAACTTGTTCAAGGAGGTTCCAGCGCCCTAGTGTCGCTAACCCAGACATATGCTATGTAATAGTTCAACTCACGCTAAATTCAGGGGTGCCCTTTTTTATACCCACAATCGGTCAATTTTTTGAGTAATTTGATCATAAAGATTGCTCTTTTAACATTTTTTCTCATGACAAATAGAGTACGACCGGTGAATTGCAACCTCAAACAAAAGTGTCGGATATAATGAGTGTACCGGTCTTGTAGATTGGAACTTCATCTTTCCAATGCTGTTGTCGAAAAAAATAACCAGACTCAACATTAAGATAGTTGCAAAAAAACTCATTTTGTATGAAAGCATACGCCGTACACATCAAATCAACAAAATTGCACTTTGTTAGATCTTGTTCAAAACCACGTTTTTTCGCGATTTCTTGCACCCCTCGATCCCCTCTCCAATAAACATTAATTTTTGTCTACGGATACTTTTCTTTGTATATGCGAATAAATTACAAAATTTACCGCTCATTCCAGGTGGTTAAGGCCCCTGCTTTTTTCCACTTTGAAACTCCCGTTCTATCTCGTAAAAAAATGCTCGGTCATATATATATCATATGAAAAAACATGATTAGAATTGACTTAACAGCTTATGTACCACACGGCAGAAATTTAAGATTCCTGTTTCACGATGATCCGCCAGATGCTCAATTAAAATAAACCATGGTAATTGGGATCTTGCATGAAAAATTCCATTTTTTCCGTCTTGTATAATTTAAAAAAATAATCGACACGTATTTTTTCTTTTTTCTTAAAAATAGAAATTGAAAAAGATATATTACCTTAAAATTATGGTATTTTAAAAATTGTAGAAAACACCATGTATATGTGACGTTGTAAAGAATAGATTACGCATGCATATTCTACAATCAAATACAAAAAAAATGAGACGAGAAACATCAAAATCGATAAAAAACTTTTAAAGATACAACGTTTTGAAAAACGTAACAAATGTACACATAACCTCAAATAACGCAGAAACGGTTACATGAAATTTGCTCAAAATTGAATATTGTCTACACAATACCGAAACCAAGTATTCCTGAAAGTTTCAAAAAAAAATATTTATTTTTACTTGAGTTATAGGAAAAAATCAAAATGACTGTTTTTCACATATGTCATTATGACGTCACATACGCAAGGAGTGTATCTATAACTATGAAAAATAAATAATCTTAAAGGGGATATATCTTCTGAAATTTTTGTTAAAAAAAAAAAAAAAATCCTGTCGATTATTTTTTTACTCTCTACAAGACGGACCAAATGGAATTTTTCATGCAAGATCCCAATTTTAGATAGAAATCAATAATGACACTATTGCCAGCGTATGATACGAAATGTAACCTGTTCACAGCCATGCAATTACTTCATATACTCACCGATGGTGGACTTTCATGACATTCAGTGTTGATGTTTATTTCATCGTTTTCTTCATCAACCTCAATTGGCGAACACTCCATCGCGATATTACGTGGTGTACTGTGATTTATTTTAGTATATACTTTTGGTGTGCACGAGGTGCTCGAAAATTCATTCACGTTATATGTAGTTGTTTTTTTTTCCCCGTTCTGTAAAGTAAGATGTTAATTATGCGTTTACCACTTTTACAATGAAGATCATAAAATAGGTGTTTGATCAATTTTTAGCGATAGTGATCTTAACATAGACAATAAAAAAATATTAGACACACATATTAATGAAACAAAAGCCAATCCTAATGAAAATAAGGAAATCCCTGAAAACGTTTCTAGCTCGGGACGCCTCTCTGAAGATAAATCTGAGAACGTTCTTGAGCAGTGAGATTTGGGGGAGTGAGAAGCCAATGTTTGGCGCTAGCTCTTTAAATGATGAAATCTAAGGTACATCATTAACGCGGGCAAAGTCCGTCATTCGTATAAAAAAAAATGAGGGGTCGAGGGAGCCCCCGCAGAAGTACAACTTAAAACTGAGATGTTACTGAGCTCGGTAAGGTACCACCTTTTCGGACACATCGTTTTAGCTAACGGACTATTCCAAAATTTACTAAGAAAATAACTGCCTTTGCGAAAAAAACAATGAACGTCTAGATAGGTAGGTCATATTTCTATTGATTTGCAAAAAAAAATATTTGTGCCCGTGTAATCATTATTTGAACTAATTATACAGATTTGGTCTTAAAACCCCAGTATCCAGACAATGCATTTTTAAATAGTCCAAATACAGATCCCACTACGACTTATGGACCATAATCCGGACAGTTTTGAACATGGATAAAATGATGTTATGGCAAATTCTTATATACAGTTATATTTAACTTTCATGGCTTTCATTTGGTTAAAAAAATGTTAAGAGTAAATTATTATTGTATTCTATTGCATTAGACACCATTTTTTTTCACTTATAACCTTGCGATTTGCTGAATTATGTGTGTCCGAATAAAGGGTAATGCTTAAGCCATGGCATCTAATTTCCGGACAGCAGCAAAACACAAAAAATCTCAAATTGCGAGGAAAAACAGTTTTTTAACTACTTATCGAATTTATTCGACATATTTTTCAACCGTCTTATATCAATTTGGTACTGTAGATTACAAATAAATTTTTTTTATTCCAAAATTATGAGAAATGTATTTAATCATCGCTGCTGCCCGGATGTAGGTCCGAAAACCACTATTGTCCGAAATTGGGTACTTTACACTGTTCAATGTAATTTACAATAAATGGAATATATCAATAAAGAGGAATATTTTTCTATTATAAATCCAATTCCGAAATAAAAAAATTAATGAATGAACTATTTCATTAGAGTATTAAAAGCGGTATTACAAAATGTCCCGTTTTTGTATTGTTAAATTAAAAACTTTTCTGTATTTAGTGTTGCAAGAGAAATAATTATTCTGTTTTATTCACTTTAGAAATTAAGTAATTTGAATACAGTAGTACAACATCGTATTACGTTATATCATTGCTTTCTCTCAAAGATAAATCGTTTTTCCTGCTTTTGGAGGTTATGTTGCACTTTATTTTGTGGATCGCGCCATATAGTACGTTGGCTAAGTCCGTCGGCTAGTTTCAGCTTCATTACAAACAGTAATATTTATCAATCGTATACACACATATGAAATAAAATAATACCTTCAATGTAGATATTATAAATAAAATGTAGACAGTATTAACGTTGCTGAATCAGTCAAAGAGTAATTATTGGGTCATTACGTTGGTTATTAGTTAGGGATAAATGTTGCTTGTAGAACATTTTCAAAAAGAACCCAAAATAAGTTATACATGATATTTTTCTCAATAGTTACTGTACCTTGTGAATCGTTGAGAAAAATCATGTTTTGAAGCTTCACGTTCAAAGTTGATAAATAATCAATCTTTTCATCTTTTTTTTTAATGATAGACTTTAAATTTTTAATCTCATTATTTAGACATTGAATCTGCGTCTCATATCTATCACATTTTGATTTCAATTCCTCGACTTCAAGTGCAGAATCTTCTAAATTAATTTTGGCATCATCGTCATCATCATCATCATCATAAGATTTTGACTTCAACTTGTTTAGCTTGATTTCAATCACTCTCTTTTTGGCGTCATTTTCAAATTTTTTAAGTCTCGCTAACTTTTCTTTTTCCTAAAGAAGGAATAAATCAGTACCGTAACTATTAAATTAAAAATTTGAGTAATGTAGGAGATACAATAACACGTGCCTTCACTTTATTACTATCATTTTCTTCATCCTCGTCACTATCAGATTTAAAATGATCAAGATCACTCTGATTAAATTTTTCAAAAGTAGCACGTTTTGTGCTTAGGTTTTCAATTTCATCCTTAGAACCTGTGAAAAAAATTTACAACGCATTGTGTTTTTTTAGAAATAATAGAACTGATTTTCCATAACTGACAATCAAAAAAATTTGTTTAATATATTTCACTTACAAAGACTAGATATTAAAAGGGGTACTTTTTTCATAACGCACGACTGCGCATCAAACTTTTGCATAGAGTAGATTTTTTTCCTGTCAAAATCATTCTTACTTGTAGGACCTTTTTCAACAAACTCTTTTATCTCCTCTAAATGGATAAATTTTTGAGTACCATTTGTAAATTTTACTCTTGCGAATGTAAGATCCATTGTACTAGTGTTCAGACACCGAAACTAACGAAGCATGTATAATCCACACAAACTATTACCTTGCAATTACGGAGATAAGAGATTCTAGGTTCCACAAGCACGTGCATAAAAATGGCGCTAAAACTGTCACATAAAAATATATGTAACTTCCGTTACAGAAAGAGTCTATATTAGGGTACAGTTACAGAGCGTATTCTAAACTACGGTACACCGTAGACATATGTAGTATAGTCCTAGCATCCAATGTTATAACTTTGACCCTCGAGGGAAGTAAGCCGAATGAGTTATATTTGCTACGTGAGTTTGTTTGGAGGGGATAAGACAATCGGTCGAAGCGCTCATGGTGGCGAAAATATCGTAAGCTCTCGGAATACTCAACCCTACATTCTATTGAATTTTTGTCGCCTATATCTGAACACTGCATTATTTTGACTTGTTACATGCGTGAAAGTTGCAGATTATGAAGTAAGGAATTTATGACTGTATTTGACAAGAAAATTTGCAATAATAGTAATTTTATGGGTAATTATGATACAGTAAAACGAGTAAAGTAACACGTTGCCTTTTCTTTAACGTCTGCTGCGCAAGCGCAGTGCATGTCAGTCTCAAGTCGTGCAGGCACTTTTGTAGTTAATCAAATCACCGTGTATTAAATTATAACTACTGAATACGTATTCAATCATCAAATAGTCCTCATCAAATATGGCTGTATGAACTCCTTTTTTAATTACCTACAACTTTTATTAATACTGTTAATCAAAATCATGCTTTGACTTCAAGATTTTAGCGAAATAAGTTTGTGGTTTTCCGCCTACTTTATATACAACGCTACTTGATTTTTCCGAGAGCTCACCCCTTTTAGAACTACCAGAGGTCGCCAGGAAAGATTGACATAGCGAATAGGCTATCTATTTCTCTCTTGGCTACATCTGGGACGGTTGGGGCCTGATGCCGCCTGATCCTCTAAGTGTCTCGTATCGTGTGACATTCGACATAGATCTACGCCACCTGGTTATGGCCACACGGACTGAGGTACACTGCGGTCCCTAGCCAATGAAGATAGAGACATAGATCTAACGGAGTGCTCTGATTGGTCGAAGGATGTGTCTGCCCGGCTGTGTAGCACTGTCATTGTGATACAACCTCTGTATCTAATGTCTGAAATCTGGTTTTTAAAAATCAGAATTGACACATTTGATACAGAGGTTGTATCACGATGACACAGCCGGGCAAACACTCCTCGACCCATTAGAACACTCCGTTACATCTATGTCGACAATCACACGAGACGCTTATATGATCAGGCCCCAGGGGCATAGAGGTAA
>JAPYYV010016082.1:0-11963 GCA_030522625.1 Copidosoma aretas
TAAACTTAAATATTTGATTTTATCCTTTGCCGAGTTGTCAAGGTGATAGTTTATAGTGCCCAAGAAAAACAAAGTTATGAGTGTCCTGTCAGTAAACATAATCTTGCTGTCTTTTCGTGAACTGCTTGCATGCCCACTAATTCTTTTTACATATAAGACCTGGAAAAATAAACCACAAAGTATCTTCTTTTTGTGATATAAAAAATTTGTTTAAGATTGTTACTTAAGTGTACTTATCTGACATTTGCTCGTTGGTCCATACTTATGTGCTTTTGGACAAATACAGATGCACTTAACTCCAACAAGGAGACTTGAATAATTGACGTTTTATGATTTGTTTAATTTTAATTTGTAATTTACGGAAATCGAAACTTTGTAAGTATACCATCACAATCATTGAATAACAACATAAGGTTGTCTCAGCAGCCTGCTGGTGCCCATGTATACAGCTGTACTCACTATACATAACATAGAGTACATAAGCGGAAATGAGAACTTGAAAACCCTCGGCGTCTTCCTTCTCTCTCTTGCTCATAGTCCCGAGAAAAAGTTACTATAGCAACTGACGGTCAGATACGGGTGTCTGACCGTCAGTTTCGACCGAGTGAATCCTCTTCACCCAACACTGACAATGTAAAACAAATAGAACAAATTATTGTTCAATTCATTAAATTGTTTTAATTGTCCATTATTTTTTAACGTCTGTGGATTCTTTGAAGAGCTAACGTTACTGCTAAATTTTTCATTACTATATAATCAATATATTGGTACTAACAAATACTTTTTTTTACCCTTATTTTATTTTACTTGTATTTGTTATTATAATTACAATCTTAAAACATTTAAAATTGCGTAATCTAAATGAAACCCAATTATAAAATCCTATCGATGAATTTATAATTAAGTTAAGTGAGTGAAAACTGAGCAGGAGGTGATCAGGAGGCGAAGGGAAGATGGGTTTGAGCTGGGGGGGAGGTGAGGGGGGCGAGGGGGAGCGGGGGGACTAGAACTGATTTTTTGTCCATACAACTATATAATATAGGAAGATATATATACGACAGACGTTGAAATGCTTTATAGAAGTAGAGGTTAATACAATACAGGGAGAACTCATAATAAATTAATACATGGGCTTATTATTTAACTTTATGTTCTTCTCCCTGGCTCTGCCACTCGGATAATAATGATGATGATAATGATAACAATACTGATAATAATGATGATGATTATAATGATGATGATGATGATGATGTTGTTGATACTATGGTACGTAGGATAATGACAGAAATCAAATAAAGTATTACATGTTTATAAATATGTTTTTTTTTTAAACTTGAAATATTTTCAAAGAATCTTTTTTATTATACAACAGAATTAGGTATTAATCTTTGTAATGGAGTCTTTTGTAGATGAAAAAATTTGTATCCTAAAGAAATTTCTCCTACAGCTAGAAAATTCGTCATCAGAAAATAATATCAAAAAGATATATCATTGATTAAAATTTATATAATATTAATCGATTTAAAAAATTTTCAAAAATTGTATACCCTATTTAAAATTTACATTTTGCCGGTAAACATTTCGAAAAAAGAAATGTTTTTACTAGCAGAGCGTTTTAGTGCTTTTATAGATGTTTATCCCATGAAATAGATATTTAATAAGCATTTAAAATCTAATTTTTATCTTTCAATATATAGGATGAAATAAAAGAAATTAATATGACAATTTCCCTACATATTTTTACAATTCAAAACCTTTACTAATAAGTTTAAATTTAATGTTTAAAATTTAAAACTAATAGATCACTATTCTTATACTATGGGTTTGTTTACAAATAAATTTACAAATTCATCATCAAAGCAAGAAAGAATATTATTTATTTATGTGTTTGACACCAGCCTAATATCGCGGTAGAAGTAGATCTTAACGTTAACAAAATATCATCTAATGTTATCAACTTCTTCCATACACTGTCCTTGATGAATCTAATTTATTTGTGGTCTAACTAAAGTAGAATCACATTTATATACCTATTTAGAATTATTTATTTTAAACTTGTGATTCCTATAGTATCGACGTCGATAACCAAACAATCATGGGAGAAAAAATCATCGTGAATAAAATATTGATGCATTAAAAATAAAGGTTGGATGTAATTATTAAATATATATTTCTAAGTTTTATTTAAGATATTTAAGAACCATGAGACTTACCCTGAAACCTAAAAAAAACAATCTAAATATCAAAAAAATTATTAATTGAATAGATAATTATGTGACACAAATAATTATTCTGCAATTGTAATTTTAGAAAAAACTACCTATAGGAAACATACAAAATTACTTTGAAAGAATTGGAATAGTATTTACATCTGACATATTGTAACAGTTATGAACTAATAACAATATATATGTATATATATTTATATACATATATATATTCGTATCTAGTAACTGTTAAAATCAGTGGATTAGAAAATTCAAGGAATTTTAGAACTTTTTATTCCTTTACATATTATTAACATGATTTGTATTCATCAAAATAGATTTTTGAAAACGAAAATCAGACAAGTAAATAGTAAGACTATTTTATTTTAGGATTCGTTATAAGTGACTACAAAAACATACTTGTTAAAAAAATAATGAAACGTCATTTAAATTTTATCTTTTTCTTGCCACGTTTTATTTCATAGACCAAACATTACTTCCATCATTAGCTATCAAAAATTGCTAGATATTCTGATTTTTATAATAAACAATTTGAAGTATTTTTTATCTGGCTGCTATTTCGTACCTGATATTTTAAATTTTTAGGAACAAACATGAAATTTGTATTAAAAAACTCTAAAATAAAACTTTTAATACAATAATTCGGTGGGGGGGGGGGGGGACGCGGATTTTAGTTTTCCTTTTGTATCGGCCAATGAAAATTGGAAAAAAAAAAAAAAATATTAGTAATCCAAGATAAATTTATGTTGAATAAACCAGAATAAAGCAAAATATGTTGTTTATGGCCACCATTTTTTATCCGCAATTTTGGATTTTCAAATACAAGAGAAAAATTCATGTTGAGAGATAAAAAAAATACGCGTGTGTACCAACTAATATGGAAAAAAGCCAAATAATGCAAAATTTGTTGTTCGTATCCGCCATTTGGTATACGCCATTTTGAATTTTTATTAACAGACTATAAATTCATGATCAGGCACCTAATAAACCCCTAACCACTCATTTTTTTTTTTTTTAAATTCTTTCGAAACTATTTTTGCTCTATTGCCCAATTTTTTTAGGTTATAGTATTGACTTTTAAATAAAAGTGTCAGTGACTCACAAACGTGTGTTATATCAGGAGTAAATACAAAAAATGGCAGTGATACGTCAGAATATGTGGTGTAGGCAGATTTCTGAACAAAAAAGTCATTTTTTGTCCCACTGGCGGCTAGGAAAAAAAAAATTTAAGTTTCACACTTTAGTAAGGTTGTTATAACGATTTTCCATATCCAAAAAGCCGTTTTATGCTACTAATAGGGTTAACAGATTCAAATTTTGTTTCATTAATAATTGTATCTCGTAGAACATTAAAAAGCTTCATTTTTTATTAAAAATTTTTTTTCACGTTATGTCGTTTTTTTTTATCAAAGAAAATCCACGTGATATCTCAGAAACCCTTTGATTGATTTCGATGATCCAGGGCTCGAAAAGTTTTTTTTTATATCCTTGTATACGTAGGTTTAAAAAAAGATTTTACGTTTTATACCTTATCAAAGTTGTTATAACGATGTTTGATGCTAAAATAACGGTTTTTTCCGAAGTTTTTGCTGTTTTTGGAGTAGACAAATTTTAATTTATTTTGTAAGTAATTGTATTATAAGTATAAATCATTAAAAGAGTTTACATGATTCAATAATGTTGTAGCCACAAGATTATAAAAAAATTAACAATATTTTTTTTTACTAATTGGGTAAAATATGAATTTCAAGTTCAAAATAATTCGACCTTATAATAGATAAAAATAGCTTGTTTTCACATTTTAAATGATTCTAATATTGTATTAGATTTTTTTTCATTCTATACTTTCAAAAGAATCTTAAGGAAGCTTTGTGCTGATTTATAGACACAGCGTTTTTTTTTATCGCCGTAGTCATTGTAGTCGCATAGCTCTGTAGTCATGTACACAAAGTATGAATTAAATAAAAAGCTAGCTAAATCGTGTCCTTTCTCTTTCAAGAACGGGTAAGAAAATCGGCATGAGGCTGCTCTTTAAGCGACAAATTATGGCGCGAGTCCCGTGGAGCTATCTGCTTCCTAACCGAAGATACGAATGTATGGCTAGCGAGCTTGATAGGTCGATCGGTAAAAAACAATCACTGGCTTTTTGGGGAACTGGCGACCAAATCGGTATCAGGCAGATCTTTCAGCGACAAATCAGCGACAAATTATGGCGCAAATCCCATGGAGCTATCTGCTTCCTAACCGGGGATACGCATGTATGGCTAGCTAGCTTGATAGGTCGATGGGTAAAAAACGTTTACTGGCTTTTTGGGGAACTGGCGACAAAATCATTATTAGGCAGATCTTTTAGCGACAAATTAGCGACTAATTATGGCGCAAATCCCGTGGAGCTATCTGCTTTTTAACCGGAGACACTCATGTATAGCGAGCTAGCTTGATATCAAGCTAGCATTATTGTTTATATCTGCATACTGAAACGACCGACAAAATTACTATTGACGTAACAAATTAGCAACAAATTAGCGACAAATTATAAACCTGGAGCCGTATGTGACATGAAACTTTGGCGAGCTAGCTTCATATACCTGGTCGTTGCTGAAACAGTCACTGAATCCTAGAAGCACTTCTTAAAATTCGCGGCCTCCTCGGTCGTCAGGAACTTGATGCACATGTTCTCCAGTGTGACCTCTTCGTCAGCAAAGTCGTTGACCACACATGTCCAAGCCCTATCGTTCTTGAACATCGGCATCAGCTTTAAAAGCTTGGTCAGCATGTGGTTGACGCAGATCTTGTGCACCTGTCCTGTCCGGGATAGGATCATGCTTGACCTCACTCGCGCCCGAGGTGCTGTAGAATCGCATGCGAGCTCATGGTTAGCGTCATTGAGAGCGCCGGTAGGTTCACGTTGGCTGTATCGTGGGCTGGGGCAGCATCTGGCAGCTAAACGTCGCATTTTTTGACTCCTGATGCCACGCCAAGCCTGTGATGAGCCAGGATGATAACACTCGTTGGTGGCTGCGAGAACTGCAACGTTGTGGGTAGGGTTTCCAAAGTTGTGAGGATGTCGTATACAGCAGTCCTTTTTTCAGCTGTAAGAAGTCAGCGCCAGGATTCAACTTTAGTCTCATGATCAACATATTTGTTAAATTTACGTTTGAATTTGCACCTTCATAGTTTTTCTCTAAGAAGCTAAGAGAAAAACTTATACTTGATGACAGTTTGATCTTTTTTCGTTTGACGGATGGCAATTTGTTCTTTAGAAAATTTGTTCTACGTTTTTTTATTAGCTTTTTAGGAAAAAACAAGAAGAGTAATAAGAATTCCCAATTGTAATTTTTCTCCAAAGTAATGCTCTTTTAAAAGCCTTGAAATACTAGAAAAAAAGTTAAATATTGGCGGTACCTGACTAATTAAGAGCTGTTGACATTAATAGTGAGCGCCAAGATTTAACTATTTTTCTAGTATGTAAAGGCTTTTAAGAAATAATTACTTTGGAGAAAAATTGCAATTTGAAATTTTTATTACTCTTCTTTTTTTTCCTAGAAAGGTTGGAAAAAAAAAATAAAAACGAATTTTATGAAGAACAAATTGCCATCGGACGAAGGACTAATGATCAAACAAGAATTAAGTATAACTTTTTTTCTTAGCTTCTTAGAGGAAAACTATAGAAGCGCAAAATTGCTGAAGATACAAATTTAAACATGAAAAATGTATTTGCAAAAAGTTGCAATCAAAATAATAAAATTTGAATCCTGGCACTGAAAACAGACATCTAGAAATATTAATTTTATGTGATGAAAATCTACAACAGACAGTACACAAGAAAGTAAAAGGAGATCATTCTAAATGAATACAAAGTGGATCCATGTCGAATGCTGGGTTGTTCATAAACAGCATTAGAGAAAAATTTTGATTTATGGGTATATTAGCAAAAACCTGGTACCCGTACTGCAAATTTACAGTCACAAAACAGATAACAAAGTAGATACTGACCTTTTTATTCAGCTATCTTCTTAATTAGAACTTTTTATGACATTATTGGCTGCTTGAGAGCTTCCGCACCAAAGTCGATTGTGAGATACACTGATGCAGAGCAGGTGAAAGGTATGTGTACTGCATCAGTCCAGTTGAAATCAGTGGTCAACACATCCACTCATTTTGTCAAATCCAAATTTAAACAAACTTTTATGAGAGGCTGGATGTATAATGATAACTGTATTAACCTGCACAGCTGTGATGACACTAACACACTTCAGTCAGTCCATGGGAACCAAAACAATTGAGTTTTGTCCAGCTCCGAACTTGAAAACGTTTGAAGTGAAACAAGATTAAAGCTGTATATTAACAACCCACTATTTGTCATAAAACTACTTTGTATTAATTTAGAATAAAGAAAAATTTTAATTTTTGGGTGTGTTAGCCAAAGTCAGATACCCGCAATATATGTTTTCAGTTGAAAGAGAAATAACAAAGTGGACACAAACCTTTTCATGCAGCCATCTTCTGGATCATCAAAATTTTGTATGACATTATTGGATGCTTATGAGGTTCCGCACTAAAGTCAATCGTGGGATACACTGAAATTGGCCTTGAGCGCAATTTTGAAACAGCGCTCTCATCGGCCAACTTGAAAACGATTGGTTTGCGTAGAAGAGGACAGCACTATGAATCACGTGTATAGGTGTATACATATGTACACTGTACACGTAAACATGGATATGTGTAGACGTCACACCAAAACGTCCAAAACAAACGAGATGTATGTACAATAAAAGAGCCTTCTGCTGTTCTGCTTTAATTTCCTATTACATTTGAGATTTAATAAAAATTTCTGGTTTTATGTAGGTTGAAAAAACTTTTTCAAATTGTCAGGTGAGAAATAATTTTAACTAATGTAACTCTTGGTAAAGTAAATTAGAAATCAAATTGTAATTTATTTGGATTGTTTTAGCTAATTTTTTTAAAAGCTCCAGCGATAATACCGGTTTAGTAACGGAAACTCCAACTCCAAAAAAGAAAAGAAATTTTATTTTGAAATGTAGTGTTCCCGAGTGCTCGAATTTTAGTGTTTTGTTTATTTTGGTCTACATACATACATTTAATTCTGTCCTTTTCTATACAAACCAATCATTTTCAAGTTGGCTGATGAGGGCGCTGTTTCAAAATTGCGCTCGAGGCCAATAGAGCAGGTGACAGGTATTTGTACTGCATCATTCCAGTTAGAATCAGTTGACAAAGTGAGTGGATGTGTGGACCACTGAATTTTGTCGACTCCAAATTTAAACAATCTTTTATGACAGAGGCTGGATGAGTAGTGATAACTTCATTAACCTGTACAGCCATGCCACCAACACACTTCAATTAGTCGATGGAAAGAAAGACAATAAAGTTTTAACAAGCTCCAAACTTAAAGAACTTTTGATGATATCATGTCGGATTAAAATTGTACCAGAATAGATTTCAAACAAAATCAACCAACTTTCTGTCATGTGTAAATCACTGTTACGTGTGACGCACGTGTCATCTGCTACTGTACATATATATATATGAAAATATACACATATATCACTCTTCTGGGGAGAAACTGATGGTAAACAGTCCTGTATTTATTTTTCTCGAATATTACAAAAAGAAAATACAGAAGCACTTGATGAGGATAAAATCTAGTATCAGAAGAATTTTCAAAGAAATACTTGAACGGCAACTTCAAAAGTTTTTGGTTCGAATAATAAGTGTATTTTCGGACTAGAAACTTTTTAAGTTGTCGTTGGAATATTTGCTTGATAATTTTTCAGATTGCAGAATCATCTTTATCTAGTGCCTCTGTATTTCCAATATGTGAAATTTGGTCTCGTTAAATTATTATTATTTAATAAGAGATTTTATCAGTAAGGTAGGGTTTTTCGCTTATAATTTGAGAATTCAATGCTCTTAAGGGATACTATATTGAATTAATGAATGTTTACAACTTAGCGGCCATTCGGACTTTTTATCCACGCATCGAATACTACCAGAATCCAAAGTATCAGAGAGTTTGACCGAGGGCTATTTTCTGTAAAGTTCTGGCCGGGTGTTTTCATTAATTTTTTGAGCAAAAACTGTACATTCAATCAAAAATTTACAAGTCACATTTTTTTCTTAGAATTTAACGACGCATAAAAAAATAATCTTGTGTAGCTAAATTCGATAAATTTTGAATTACGGGCCGCCGTATTAGATTCACCAATTTTAATACTTGCATTTTAATTCAAGATTTTAAGTCAGCACTCCTTAATAACCTTTAAATTATTTTTTATTTGTAAGAAAAAATTTCAAATGCGTAGGAGCAAAATGCTTCAATACGGTTATTTTCACCTTCAGCACCATCTAGCGCTGAAAATTGCATCAGGCCCATTCGAAACTGAAATTTCTATAAAAGGAGATATTATAAGCTATTAAAAACAAAAAAAGAATTTTTTAAAAGCGGGTCAACGTAACTTAAGAAATTATTTAAACTTTCTAACTTTAAAATGAAGGCTAAAACTAGTTTTAAATTTTTTAAAAATATTTTTAAACTATTCAGCGTCAAAAAATACATAAAATCATGAATTTTTTTTTCTTTTTACCTTTTTTTTGGCTAAAAAATTCGCAAGTTTAGGCCTTAAACAAAAATTTGAATTTTCGAACTGCCACTGACGCTAGTCACGTGACTCTAGGAGTCTTAAATTTTGGGTGAATTCTAGTCTCACCAAGATCTATTGATTACCATCCTTTTTATCCAAAAATTTTTTTCCACTGCTCGGTTTGCCGTGAAATGCGTATTTTTATTCATTTAAATTCAATATTAAGCTGAAGTGTACATGTCTTCTATCCAGTATCTGTTTTATTAGCTGTATTACTGTTGGTCACGTTTTTTATTTTCTGCCGCAGTAAAACACAGTTGGTTATTTTTAGACTTAGTAGTAGAACATTATATTAAAATACATTTTTTTTGTTTGACAAATATAGAGCTTCATTGCCCTAAAACCAAATTGATTTTCTCCTTTGTCAAATGCACGTGCTATCCACTATAATAGTAATATAGTTGTAATAATAAGAGTGGTAGCTAAAATGTGTTGCCTTTTACCGTTCTCCTCTAGCCCACCTAAAACCTCTTTGCCCCCTTGAACAATGTAAAATATTTATCAGGAGTTTGGCACTCACCCAAAAAATTTATTTATTATTGATAAAATTATTTTAAAAAATAATTAAATATGTTTAACTCTAATATTTAAAATAGCAACAAAATATGGATTCAACTGAAAGCTAGACTCTCATGAAAAAAGGCTTGTAACCCTCTTATACATCCTAAAATATTTCGTTTAATTGATTATCATGGCTTTAATATTCAATTTATTACTCAATGATTTGTGCGCTTGTATTTCCAGCTTTTAATATCTTTGTGAAACATGCTTTCTTTGTAAATCGAACGAATCATTTGTCATTTATATGTACTAAAAAGTATAAAATGATTTAAAAATAATCTGAAAAATTCTGTTTATCGAGTAGATTTTTTCACCAACGTGTAGTAAAATGGGTAAAAAAATGGTGTAACATCAAGGTAACTAAAAAGAAGACTAATATGATTTAGTGTTGTCTTAAAATTGTAGAAAGGTAGTAAATATTAATTATGTGTAGGGCATTTTTAAGATCTATTTTACTTTTGAGATAATACCATAGCACATTGGATTGTTTTATAATGTGAATTGTGAAACCCATCGCAACATTATTAGAATACTGCAAAAATGAAGATTATTCAATAATGGGAAATATAATTCAATCTTTAAAATAAAATCGAGTAGCCAATTTTACTCGACCATTCTACCTAATTCGCTTTAAAAACTATAAGACTTCATAAATTTGAAATCATAAAAGTTCATTTTTATTTATTACCAAATTATGTATCAAAAATCTCTTTTAAACACTATTTGTTCATGGAAACTCATTGTTTAACTTATTTAAAAAGCAAATTATTTTTTTATTCTTACATCTTAAACAAAAAACGTACATTTGTCTATGTGGATAAATTTTTTTGAAAAATATTCAACTTTATCAAAACTTTACCTTTAAAATTTGGTTAAACTTATAGCAAAAGCTAGTTCTAATGCAAATAGTTTTCTGTAGAGAATAAATGGAGATGACGAATAACTACAAGTATTTAATGGGACCGTCGGAATAAATACTTTGTTTCCTATATTTTCACCTATGATTCTTTCAGCTTTGTACATTGACTTTTGGAAATCCGGTGTTGTGAATGAAATTTTTTGTTTTCCTTAGTCTGTTGTTATCCAAACAGTTTTTACTCTCTATTTTCGATATTTTATAGAACAAGTACAAAACAAAAATAATTGATAAAAAAATTCTTACATCAAGGGTTTTTAAAATGTTTTCTCCCATAATTATAGTGGGTGAATAAATTCAAGGAACAAAATAACTCAAAACATCAACTTCCTTACTCATTAGTGAAAATTATTGATGCCTTTCCTCTTTCCTAAAAACCTGAGATGATTAATCGATAGCTTCAATCATATATATTACTTCTACCACTCTCATTCGTACATTTGTTATTTGATTAAGAAATCATTGTATTATACATTTTTAGATTTTTTTACACATGATTTTATTTACGTGTGTGTGTGTTATCACAAATAAAACCTACAGATGCCAGCTAGTTACAACATACCGAGCAAGTTCAACATTTGTTAAAAGTCATACTGGGCGTTTTTACTTACGAAAACTCAGTCTAAAAAAAAAAAAAATGGTCGTGAGATGGAAGTAGATTTGTTTTGTCCTCGACCGCCAATTTTAACTCTTCAGTGTGGCATTTTAGCGATCCAAGCCTCAGAGGAATGCAATGGACAACCTAAACCTAGCACTAATACGCTTAACATTATACTAAGATGACGAGATAAATATTTTTGGTCCATGAGATTGGATGAAAATGTATGTCGAGTATGACTTTCAAAAAATATTGAACTTGCTTGGCATCGGGCAACGCGTTTGCATGTATTGTGTTGTTTATCATTGAACGCACGCGCGTTATGAAATAATACTTACGAAAATCCGAATTTGGATGGAAGGATGATTTCTTAAGAACTTGTATGGTTTTTATTGATAAATTGATGAATTTCTTCGATAATAGTACGAAATTATGAAACGTAATATTATATGATACCAAAAATTGTATTTTTGGATGTAAAAAAATCAAAATTAAACTATTAGTCATCATAAAAGTAAAGTGTTCCGTTAAAAAAAGGAGTGGATTGGAGCGCTGGGATGCGAAGCCCCACTATTATACACGCGTATATGGGAGCGTCCAAGCCAAGCGGGCCACTCGGCGCTGGCAGCGGCTTTTTTGCATAAATCACGTTCTGTTCAACTCGCTCACAAGCTTTGGGAAAACCTGCTCTTTCGGACGGTGCAGTCGCTTTTTGTTGAAAAATTTTTTTAATGGTGAAGATCAAGTTTTAAGTACAGGCCAATTTTTCTCTAAGTATTTTTAAAAAAATTTTTTTTTTGTTACACCAATTGAAAGAGCAAGTCTTAAACTACAATCCCTCAAATTTTTAAGTTGGGATGGCAAAAAATAAGCGAGTGGTAAACAAATAAAGACGACAGGTCGTGATAAATTGATATACATAGGTATAGAAAAGGATGGGGACGCCCGCGCCGTAGAGGTCCGTGCTCATAACCAAGAAAGTATACCTATAGATA
>JAPYYV010016083.1:0-13592 GCA_030522625.1 Copidosoma aretas
TTTCTCAGTCAAAAACTTAATTTTTAATGGTTTCTGGACCCGAAAAATGCGGTTTTTGAGCCAAAAAACCGTTTTTTTCGATTTTTGGACTTGTTCCACTACTTTTAAAAATCTGAAAAAATTCAGAAACATTTTTGGCATAAAAATAGATAACATATATATTTTCTAGCCCATCCATCGTTTTTGTTTTTTTTAAAATGTATTTTCAAAATTTTAAACGTTTGTGAAATTTTTAATTCATAGCTAAAAATTCTGAAAAAATCTATACCTTTTTTCAACATAAAAATACATAACTGTAAATTTTTTCAGATCTTTTTGTCATCCCTGAGTCGAGAAAATCGAAAAAAACCAAAAAAATCTAAATATTTTTTTTGAGGTTTGGTTTGCATATTTTGGTCTGAAAATTAATACATAGTCATTATTTTTTATGACAAATATGCCTGAATATTTTCGACTAGATCCCTTCAAAGGCAGTTTTTACTATCTTAACCGGCTAGACCCTTTCTCTATTTTTCAATTTTTGACTATCTTTTTTGCGATCGGCCCCATTATGCGTATTTATGTGTGTATGTATATATGTATGTATGAATGTATATATGTATAGCATTTTTTGAATTCTCGCTACAAAAATGATATCAGAAAACATAAAAATATCTTATTTAAATGATTAAAAAAACATTCTATTGAATTTGTTTACTGAATTTGTTTATAATTTTTTTTATAGTCTAATTATAAACAATTGCTCTTTATATTCTCCATCTGGCGCAAGAATATATAAATTAAATAAGCATAAATTAACCGAGAAAGTCAATATTTCAAGAGAACAATAATGGCTCCCTAATGATGAATAACGTATATTTGTTATTAACAGCGGATTTGTTTATAAATATAACTTTTGACACTGTTCTCTATAATTATCATGTGAACTTGAATTAATAAGATTCAATTAAAAAAAAAAAAGTTGAAATCGGTCCAGTGGTTCTTGAATTATTTTATTTTGCACTGATTTACTCACTTTATCACGTAGTGGGGCGTATGCACTGAAAGCAATACTAATAAAAAAGTGTTTGTTGAAATTTTATATTTAAAAGATTATAATAATTATGGTTGGAGGTTGGGAAATGAGCTGCAAAAATAATTCCTCAAAAGGAAATATGATATATAACGTCTTAACTCATAACGTGTATTTATTTTCAGAACAGCAAAAACGCTACTATAATTTTTCGGGAAATATAGGTATTTACTTTCAGTAGGAAGGGCGGAAAAGGCTTCTGATGCATTTGATTCATAATGTTTATATTGAGATCTATAATAATAATCTAAAATACATTGTTATTCAACAAGTACTCATCAGTCATTTTAAATTTTTTAAATCATTCTTGAATTATTTAAAACAAATTGTCTTCTTAATACTAATAAAATAAATAAATTAAATTTGTCAAATTTTTAATGAATTACAGTAAATATCTTAAATAGATTATTTGATAAATTACAATTATATTAACTATTAGTATTAAAAAAAAAAAGAATGCCTGTATAAAAATAAAAGATTAACAACAAATAACAATATTAAAGTCTGTAATAAATTTTATAAATTTTAACAGATTATCGAGTGGGAAAATATTGCTTATAATAACAAAATACTAGAATTTACGCAGCCAAAATATTATAATCAGTAAGGAGTCGCTTTAGCTGAGAGAAAATTATAAAATCACTAGATATTATAGGAGCTTTTCAAATAGAATGGTGGCAATTGTACAAAATGTGTATAAAGTGCGCAAAAAATGTAATGAGCATAAATGCATTAAATCGACGAAATTATTACACTAACATAAGTATATAGATAATCTTATATTGATGCAATATAAATGGTATACAAGTTATTTGACAGTCCAAATATTTTTAAGTTTGTTATAGCGTTTATAGATGTTCTATAAGTACTTATAATTAACTTTTTTTTAAAAAAGCGCAAATTATTTAACTTAAACAAATGATACTCTATTAATCTGAATCTGTTTAATGCACTCGGTAATATATGCAAAGTTTAATTTTATTATGTGTTATCTGAAATCACAATAGATCACATCTGTGTGTGTATCTGAAGTCCTAACCTAAGCAATTGTTTTTTTGCAATGTTTAATTATTTATCAAATTATTAATTTATTTTTTTTAATATTTTCAAAATACTATTATAAAAAAAAAAATTTATTAATTATGAGTAAAAACATTAAAATATAGTTTAAGATAATTTTTTAAATTTAAGAGTAAAGCTATTCTAAGCTTCTTCAATAAATAAGAGCAAAATTGCTAATCTTATTAGAAGTTTTATATATTTATATGAAAATTATATATATTATTCATTTTATAAATATAAAAAATTGGAAAATTGACAAGCAGAGTACGCAGGCAGGCAAATATACATATGGAATAAATGTCACAAAAAAATAGGACACGTTACGTAATGTAATTACATAGGTATCAAAGGATTTAAAAGTGATACGATAAACAAAGGTAAATCATTGACGATTGATAAACAGGATTCCACAATAATTAAGTAGAAAATATGGATTGTAGGTAAAATAAAATAATATTAAAAAAGCGAGAGTAATAATAGAATTAAAGACTAAAGTAAAAAAGATCAATGGAATAATAAGAGATACAAAAATTAAACATGCCTGAGAAAACTAAGCAAAGGAGAAGATAGCCAAATTTTAATGCGTTTAGGAAAGCTATTACAAATTTTAACAAAAATAAAGAAAGATAGTAATAAGGAAAGAAGCATAGAAGAATAATCTAAAAAATTTGTAAAGAGACCACAATGATACATATTATACAGAAAACCAAATCAAGAAGTATAAGAATTAATGGCACAGTCTAGAAGGATTTTTACAAAAATATATTTATCATTGAATACCAAAATCTCTTGGGAGAAATGAAAATCAGAAAAGACACAGGAGAAGACAGAATTATTGAAATCTGTTTGAAAAATCTGCAAATAATTTTTATGATCGATTTGACAAATCTTCATAGCATATAGACTAACACGTATACTATAGAAGCGTGGCAATGGCAAGAATCTATCAAATTTACAACGAAGTACAGAAGTAGGAGGACGCTAAAACTACAGAGAAGCGGCTTTTTCTGTGTAACGTGTAAGATTCAAGAAATTATAATCGCTGAAATAGTAGAAAAATCAGTAAAGCAGTAAAAAATAATGAAAGAGACAAGAAATGAAAGAGATATATATATAAGAGATATGAATAATGAAACAGATACTGAAGCCGCCAAGCACGAATTTCAACAAGTGTTTGAACTTGCTTGGTATGGAGTAATGCGTATACATGTGTGGGTGTAATTTTAAAATTACACACACACATACGTCTAATTAAAAGAATAGTATTAATGTTTGTTCATTAATTTGACTGTAAGACTAACAAAAGGAAGAACAAGATACCATATTTTTGTACTACATAATTTCATTGAAAGTAAACTAGAGGAAGTTGTCAGTAAATTATATGCTGTGTTTGTGAAGTTCAAAACAGAATTCCATAACATTGAGAAAGAAATATTCCAGGTCAAAATAATTTTGAGAAAAAAGAGTATGAAAATGACAAAAATGTTGAGAAGAATCGAAAGACATACAAAAAAACAGTTAATTACGGCCTGGGGCTAATAAATTTATTTAAAACTATGAAAGAGAAAAGGCAAGGGTGCCTATGAAGTCTGGTACTTTTAAGTTTATTTATATAGAAAATAGACGATAAGTGGATTTAAAATGATACAGGAGGTGTAACAGTAGGCAAACTTAAAATATACTGTCTAAAATTATCTAATGACGTTGTTGAAAACGCCCAGCATATTAAACACAGAATACATATAAAGAAAGACTTAGATAAATAAAGTACAACAAATATACTAGTCCTTTAAAAGAAAGAGAAAATATTTATTTTTAGAAATGAACAAGGGATAGAAACAGATCTGTTTGAATTTGAGTTGGATTCATTGGAAGTTTAAAACTAGGACATGGACCAAGAAGTGTGGTTTTCAACAGAAAATTTTCGCGACACGGAGAAAATACGATAGATATGAAGCAAAGGACAGTCAAAGCAGTTTTAAGCTTCAGCATAAAGGATAAAGTGTAAAGTTTGAATCAAAGAGAATTTTTTATGGATTAAATGCTTAAATTATATTGCACAAATGTCTAAAAAAAATAGAAGGTAGATTTAAAATATGTAGTTGGGTTTAAATGCTAAGACACTAGGATATATATGAAGATTAAAAGCGGGCAGTGTAGGCATGGATTGGGGATCGGAAAAGAAAAGAAAAAGGAGACAAAATAGATTTAGATTTACAAATAACATGTTGAGTTGGAATGCGAAAATATTAGGATATATTTGAAATATAGAGGCGGGTAGGGTAAGCCTAGAAGAAAGCATAGGGAAAAAGAAAGAAATTTACTTTTGCGAATAATAAAAATGGACAAAAGCAGTTGGCCTTATTTATGCTTAATATAAGAATTAATGGTGACTAAATCAATAAACCATACAAAATAGGCAAAAAAAAAAAAATAGTACATTAAAAAGTAGAGAATATAAAAACGATAGGACTTCTAAAAAAAAGCAACGAAGGAAAATAAACTTGAGAAAATCAAAGATAATTTCACAAAGGAAAGGAAGACTTTTATCAATCAGGAACTACAGAAAAACTGTATGGTAATTGATAGCTCTAGCATTCCTCAAATATTATAAGAAAGAATAAAAAATTGAGAAAAAAGTATAGCAAAAAGAAAAACAATTATGTGAGTTTAAAAGTTTTAAAGTGATGGACTGTTGTCTCTGCAATGGAAGGAAAAAAAATTATAAAGCACATATTTGTACGTAAAAAAGAAAAAAACATCAAATTAAAGAATAATATCAGTCAGAAATATAGGATTAAAAGATATGAAGAGATATGCAGAAGGTAGATTATTTATGTTTATGTGTAATTTAGTAATATAGGTAAATAAGGCACTACAGAATGAAGATCTGAAGATTTATTATATGTTATTAGTTATAAATTATAATATTATGTCAATAATAAAAGAAATTTTTACATTTTGGAGTATGCTTAATTAATCTAGTATTACAATCTATTGAAAATAATATTAGTATTGATTTAAGGGAATATGCATTTTTAATAGTTATGAAACAAGAAGAGGAGATTTATAAGTTTATAACAATGAATATTGTAAATAAAAAATTAACTGAAAAAAAAATTAGAAATTAAAGTATTAAGTGAGAATTTCACGGTGATATCTTATAATGAATTCATATCCATAATCTAATTTAAAATGTTCAATAAATATCCAATAAAAATGCTCATAACTGGATCTGTAAAAATATTGATCGCGTATGTACCAATATTAACCATGAATACCAAATAGAATCATTATCAGTAGTAAATAAGTGACAATCATTCGATAAATCAGTGAAATAATTTCATGTATTGACTATATTTGTTCGAATTTCAAGCGAATTTTCACGAGAACGCTTTGGTTATCTATGTTTGTACGTATATGAGTAATATCACCGGACTTTGAAAATAAGTGTTACTAATCAATTAATACAATGTTGTTGAATCAAATGAACTTTTATAAATATAAAAATTTAAAGTATTGTGTTATAAATGTTTCACAAAACTTTTTAAGCAAAAGTTGTTTAAGGCTTATTAGTATTACGCTCGAAAGTGTACCGATTCAGTGACTTTTCAAGTGTTACAAGGCCCTGTTATAATTCTTTCTGCTTCAATAAAAAAAAAACCATCTCTAGAATTTTATGAAAATCAGAGGGATTTGTTATTTAACATATAGGATTTTGTAAAGTGTTTACCTACAAGCGTGCCTGTTACTCAAAAGAAGTTATAACCATATTTCTGATTGTTATCGATTATTGAGAGAATTTGCTTATTAACGATATTTGTGGGATGAAAAAAAAGACTATCAAATTTGTTAAATTTTCTAAAGCGATACATTTTTTTTAAGAGATTAAATAAAATTAATTTTTTTTTTGTAAGCGTACTACCCAACATTTGGTACATGCAAAGTAACTTATGTGCAATTTATATGCAAAGTAACTTTTGGGTGGAGCCCTACTATTAAATATATATATATATATATATATATATATATACACATATTTTGCCGTCCCTTCTCTTTCTTCGCAAAACCGGAAACAGCAATGCCGACTAAGTATTTAGATTCAGAAGCGTATACTTGCAATAGAGGTATCAATTTTTACAGCACATCAACTATGCAATTTATACAATTAATGATAAGATCTGTTATGCTACAAGCACTCCGAAACACAGCCTATTATAATAAAATGGCACAAGTGCCAATTTTCTGTACAAGTCATATGCGGGTACACGTAAACCAAGCTGCAACGCATATATACCCTCCAGCAACTTTGTTCCGGATTGGGCGATTTTTACCATTTATTTTACCAGCGTTTTGTTTGTGAAAATCAGCACATTGCTCGCGGTACAAAAATCATTAAACATGCCGGAAGATGTTTTTCGCGAATACACCGAAATTTAGTATTGTTTTCACTTATGTAACGAAAGACGGAAGTAACTGAACAAAAACCTTCCTTAAGCGTGGAGTTATGTTCATTCTTGTTCATTACAGGCGCTGCATTGAAAAATGCAGTGTATTTGAATTTCTTGTAGATTTGTATCAATAATTAATTAATTCCAAATCTTATTTAAAAATCATTAATTGATATTTATCATTGACATATACGGGCATTGATGGTCATTAATTGCGCCAAAAAAAAAAGGGTACCCCCATCAAGATGAACCGTGTATACAATATCATTTGTATCAATTAATATGTGCTTGTAATACCCATGAGAGTCATTTAATACTTTCGATATTTATGTACAAGCATTGGAGTCACTTATAATGAATAAGGCTATAACGAAACTACGCGTGGCAAAGCTTACCCACACGTGTGACTAAACTAATAAATTATACAAGGAAGGGAAATCAATAACGGAAAAGTCTATCCAAAATAGAAATTCTACTTTCAACGAGGCCTGATCCAAAACACCAGCTAACGCACGTAGTGATAAGCCAAACTACACTGTCAGCTCCAACTAAAGCACAAACAACACTAAGCCTTTCAAATTCAACTTTCAAAATTCTTCTCTATCAAAGAAATCCCCGCTGCACACAGTTGTATTTTTAACTTCTATAATCTGGAAAATCCAGTAAACATAAAAAGAGGCCCACAGCAATATTGAGACCAAACCAGAATGTGGTAGAGGGACCGATATGTTTGAAAAAGCAGTGAACACCTCTACCAATAAATTTAATAAGGCCATACAAGGCCTTATTGAAAACGCCCCATCGGAAGAAGATAAGAAGTGGTTCTGCCAATATTATCGGTGGTGTCGAAAAAGGGCAGAAATGGAAAATATTAATCAAAAATAGATAGAAACTAAAGTAAGGAACCACCTAATTCCCGTCCCAGTCATTCCAAGCTTAGCAACGGAACATCAAGTAGCACCAGAATCTGCAAGGGTGCCCAGCAGGGTAGCACAACCCGCTGCCAGAAGAAATAATAATCCGAACGATAACTCCAGGTTGCGAATAAAATCAGAACTTTGACAAGAGTTAGACTCTATGAAGGCTGAAATACAAACTCTAAAAAGAAAAATTAAAAGCAAGAAATACCCTAAAGAGCTTATTCAAAAAATATAACCGTCAGCTCATCAGGAGCTGGATTCTATTAGAGCCCAAACCCGGGCCTCAAAAAGAAAAAGAAACAGACTCCTAACGGACATCGCCGATGCCGAAGCCGAACCCCGTTGCTTAAACGGACGCGATAACAATCATAATAGTACATGATAAACATATCAATGAAAAAAGATATTCTTTTACTCATACTGAGGCAAACAATACTCCAGTATTTCTAATGTTTCAGCCTAGAACAAAGGAAATATTAAAAATACATAAAATACATACATGTACATGAATATAAAAAACAACTTGCGCCTATACATACATACATGCGAAAGCAACTTTAAAAACCCAAATAATCATTAAGACGTAGCTGTTAAACTCGTATGCAAGCATACTAATAAATAAACGATTTCAAACGAAGACAAATTAAAGGTTGCAAGAACATAAGGAAATTAAAATAAGCCGAGTCTCCGCATACCATGGCAAATGAGTAATACGCTTCACTCAACAGAGAGCATAAAAAAAATAAAACCAAATCATCACGAGTTCTAATGGCTCAAGGGTAGTCCAAAATTCGATGGCAAGGATATACTGTTGAGCAAGTTTCTCTAAAGCTGTGACGAAGCCAAAGGACAGGTAAGCACAGGCAATACAATAAATCCAACGACACTAATTAATAGTTAATCGACCGCAGAAGCCCAGGCAGAAACTCGCGGGCCAACATTCAACTCAATAGAAAACCTTAAGGATTACATCATAGCCCAATTCAATTGAATGTAAAACCCCTCATACAAACGAAATATATAAATGCGATCAAATGAATCATAGATATCACAAAAGATTTAATAATCTTGATCACCTAGATAATAATAACATTACCACGACTCAGAATGATCCATCGTAACAAACAGCATGTCAATTGTGCAACGCCGTAGGCCATATATCTCTATGCTGCCGTAGCCATACGAGATCAATAATGATTTTCCAAACCTACCAGAAACAACGGCATGTTAGCAATGATTGCAAAGCCACACAAAAAAAAAATTTTTGTCGAGTCTGACAGTCAGACTATGCATACTATATGTTTTTAAGGTCGCTGAATCCAAATCTGAGGTCAAAAATACCCCTGCACGTCTGAGTTTTGACACAACCTCAAAAATCGTATTTTACAAAAAGACATTTTTGTCGAGTCTGACATTCAAACCATGCATACTAATGTTTTTAGGGTCGCTAAATCCAAATATGAGGTCTAAAAAACATCTGCATCTCTATTCTCTTACTTGTGTTCACTTAATTTTTAAAGCAATTCACAAAGATCGTCTGTCCCATAAATCCTTCCTACGTGTGTCTGCATCCAGGACACCTCCTCGCGGTGACGGCCGGCAACGGAGTGAGCCCGTGATCCCGCGAAGTCCCTGGATTACGGCTTCCATGCCGTCATGGCATGCGCACGTAAGTGTTTTACAATGCAGAGGGTCAGATCCTCAGTATCGGTGGCTGATCGGGGCGAGAAAGCAGCCCGCAGGTGTCGTCATCAAGCGACTGCAGTTCCACATTAGTTGGTGACTTGGCTAATATGGAATTTAGTTCTACAAGAAACTTACCTCAGGATTCGCCATTACATGATTGTCGTACGAATCATGACAATTTCTGTTATATTTGTACAAAATATGAGGTAAAATCGTTACAACAACCGATAAATAAAGATATTTGCAACTTGTATGAAGACATTTTCAAGTTGAAGATTGATCAACAAAGTAGTGGGTTCCGCATGTAATTTATAACGCATGCAAAAAGATATTATACCAGTGGAAGACGGAAAGAAATAAATAAAACATCAAATTCATTAGTCCATCGATTTGAAGAGTTCCTAGCAGCGCAGAAGAAGGTTTCTTCTGCTTAAATGATATTAAAGGTATTAACATCAAAAGTAAAAACAAAATCATGTATATAAATGCTGAATCAATGTCACCTCCCATCAAAGTTAATCAAGTTTATCTCCAATTTAATGCTAAGCATGTCACCGAAGGTAACAAATTCGAAGAATTGGATAAAGAATCCGATTTTTCAAGTGACGACCATGACAGTAGTAGTTCGGAGTTTTTAATGAATGAGAAATAATTTGTTATTCCATCGTTGGTGTCCCAGTTTGAATTAAATGATCTTATCAGAAATTTAGGTTTACCAAAAGATGGTTCGGAGCTTTTGGCTTCATTCTGTAAAAAGAAAAATCTTCTAGAACCTAGAACTAAAGTTTCTGTATATCGAAACCATGACTCCGAATTTCGTACGTTTTTCGTGAAGGATAAAGATTTATCTTTAGTTTTTTGTGTAAATATTGAGGGTCTCATAAATTAGCTAAAAGAGAATTCTTGCAAAGTTTGTGATTGGCGACTTTTTATAGACTCTTTGAAACGAAGTATAAAGGCAGTGTTACTTCACAACAGAAATATATATGCTCCTGTACCAATTGACCGTTCAACTGTAATGGAAGAAAAATATGACAATATGCATATTCTTTTACAGAAAATTCAGTATGAAAAGCATTTGTGGCTGATATGCAGAGATTTGAAAGTAATAAGTATGCTGCTTGGACAACAATCAGGATTCAGAAAATATCCTTGCTACTTGTGTTTGTGGAATAGTAGAGATACAAAAAACCATTATAGTAAGAAAAAACATTGGCCAGTAAGATCATCCTCAACTCCAGGTTCTAATAATATCACCAATAAGTATCTCTTAGATCTATCGAAAGATCTTATTCCTCCATTGTATATTAATCTTGGCCTCATGAAACAATTTGTCAAAGCCCTCGATAAATCAGGTGAATGTTCTAAATATCTCCAAAAATCGCACTTTTTGCATGCACTTCTCTACAAATTTCTGGAAAATCTTGGTATTTTTAGTGAAGAGCAAGATGAGCGTTTTCATCAAGATATAAAAATCATGGAAACTTGTTATCAAGGAAGATGTAACGAAAATATTATGGCAAATTCTTGTTGGATGCTAAAGCGAGATACACCAAAAGAAGATAGAAAGCGTAAATAACTCGGTACAGTACCAAAAGAGAAACTGAAATTTAATTTAAAAGTCTGATTTTTTGATCGTGTATTCAATTCGTTTAATTTAATGTTTGCTCACTCTAGTCACTTAATTTTCATTCTAGTTATTCACTCTAATCATTACATTTCCATGCCAGTCATTGACTCTAGTGATTCAATTTCTATCAACTACTATTTCTACTATTTCCATTCTATTCGTTAATTCTAGTCAGTCACTTTTATTTCTAGACACTTAATACAGTCATTTATTCTAATTGTTAATGTTTCTACTTATTTTCAACGTACATAAGATTTATTCATTCAAGCATTTATTTGTACTTGGTGAGCATTCAACGAATTTTAGTTTTCCATTAAAAGCTCTCATATGATATACAAAATCAAGTCGTGCAACCTTCTTGCGGTGTAGATTGGGTACCGATAGGACCTCAGATTTAGAATCAGTGACCCCAAAACTATATAGTATGCATTGTCTGACTGTCAAAATAAACAAAAAAATTTTTGTGCAAAATACGTTTTTTAAGGTTATGTTAAAACTCAGACGTGCAGGGGTATTTTTGACCTCATATTTGAATTTAGCTACCCCAAAAACGTATTGGCCTGATGCAGAACCAGTTGCGACACCTAAAATGCGGTACCTGTCGGATCAAATCAGCGAACTTGGACCCCCAATTTACGTGGACAGTATAAAGTAATTTACTTCAACAATAAAATGAGAAGCGTTGACTGAATATCTTTTTTAAACAGGGGTACACAATGGAATTCTGAATCGAATGAACGTAAAGAAGTTACGTTAAAACTATTCATGGAAAAATTCGGCATATTTAAGTTATGTTCTGGATACTGTCGGTAATGTATATAGCTATACTCGACCGTGTTGGTTATACTTCCACTGGTACTCGCTACTAACGCTGCAGTAGTTTCGCGTATCCCTTCCCTTCAGCTGCACGAGGCCAATAGTATGCATGGTCAGACACGCCAAAAAATTTTTTTTGTGTGGCTGTGTTGTCAATCAAATAAAATGATGGTGCCAGATATGCCGTAAGCCCGGACATACAGCAATTGCTTGCGGAACTCGCAAAAATACTAAAAATACTAGTAATACTGGCTAGAGAAACAGCAACCGTAAAAATTAGGGAAGTGATATAAGCGCTTAAACTACACGCCGCACAGTGGACCGAAACTCTAAAAACAGTTTCAAAATTCTTGCTTACAGCGAATTTTTATCCGATTTCAACGATTTTAGGCTTATTTTGTTCCTTACATCATATGCTTTAAGGATCCGTTTCCCTCGAACCTGTCACAAGTCGTCATATATATGTAAAATATGTATATATATGACATATTCTGGTAATCAGTGATTTTAATAATAAATCCAAAATGGCGTCTGAAACAATATGGCGGACAATTTTTAACTTTTTAACCCCTTTGATATGGGTATCAAACGAAAGGGAATGACTTGCAAAATACAACAAAAAGCGTCACCTAACTCTAAATCTAATATGGCGGCTAATACAAAATGGCGGACTTACTTTAACTTTAAAACCCCTTCGATATTGGTATCAAATGAAAGGGTATTACTTGTAGAATACGACAGAAAGCGTCACGTTCTTCTAAATCCAATATGGCGGCTGATACCAAATGGCGGACTTACTTTAACTTAAAAACCCCTTCGATACGGGTATCAAGCAGAAGGGAATGACTTGCAATGTAGAACAGAAAGCGTCACGTTCCTCTAAATCCAATATGGCGGCTAATGCAAAATGGCGGACTTACTTTAACTTTAAAACCCCTTCGATATGGGTATCAAACTAAAAGGAACGACTTGCAAAATATAACAGATAGCGTCGCGTTACTCAAAATCCAATACAGCAGTACTACAAAATGGCACACTTACTTTAACTTTCGAACCCTTTAGATATGGGTAGAAAACGAAAATTAATGACTTGTAGAATGCAACAGAAAGCGTCACGTTACTCAAAATCCAATATGGCGGTACCACAAAATGGCGCACTAACTTTAACTTTCAAACCCCTTAGATATGGGTATCAAACGAAAGGGAATGACTTGTAGAATGCAACAGAAATCTTCACGTTACTCTAAATCCAATATGGTGGCTAATACAAAATGGTAGACTTACTTTTACTTCCAAACTCTCTCGATATGGGTATCAAATGGCTGATCAACTTCCACTATTCAACTTTTTTGATATGCATATGACATGACAGACCATCTCAAAAAAAATGATTGTTAGGATCACTATAAGTTTAATGCTTATTGTAAACAGAGTGAATTAAAATTTCTAAAAGACCTGAGTAACGTGGTCTAAAATATATATTCTATAAAAGTTCTTAATATATTGCAATTGTTAACGTAAGGAATAATTAAATTATTTTGAAGTAGATATATATTGTCTTCCAACATATTGACAAATGTTTTTTTTTTAATACATTTTTTACATCTACTTGAAGAATGAAAAATATCACGGTACGTGCTGATGCATTATATGGCATTAAACTAATACTGCCGATTGTTATAGAATACTAATGTACGTGTATACAATAGATTATTTTTATAAATCACGGTTTAACTTAATAAAATAAAAAATTTTTGGTACAGAAAGTTGATTCTAATGAGATACTTTAATCATCAGATAAATAATCACTTGTATCCACAGAATCATCTTGGCTGGAGCTAATGTTTTCTCGTTTTAACAAGGAAAGCATTTCTTCTGTTAAGGTTGTACGTTTTGTTTTCGGTTCATTACGGTTCAAAGAAAAATATGGATCCGAGTTCATCATAAGTCGGTGA
>JAPYYV010016085.1:0-14660 GCA_030522625.1 Copidosoma aretas
ACAATCAATCTATTAAGAGAGGATACGATTCATTAAAAAATTAGAAATTATGTCAGAATCATTTAAAAATAGAAAAATAGGATTTAGAATGTTTTAATTACATTTTAATGCAATAGGATTACTACTTAAATTTTTTATGATTTAACTAGAGTGGGTATATTAAAAAATCTCGATTGTTGCGCGCAATGCGCGCTAAGCGAACACTAGTGATGAAAAAATCGAGTATATGGAATACAGCCTGAGTACCCCTGGCACCCCTGCCCCCGTGACTTGGTCGCGCTTCCTATGATAGGTACTGTGCACCTTTTTTTTCTACGATATTTGCATCTGGACAATCCAATTTTCATCTTAACGGCATCTTATGGCGTCTTAAAGATAATAATCTTTTTGTCCAAATAGTCAGATACACATGTCGAAGCTTACAAAAGGTACACAGTACGGCTTCAGAGCTGAACTGAGGATTTGCACATGCAAAATCATTGAACAATGCAAGTACTTATGCAACTTTTGTTTTGTTCACGGCCACGATCTGCTTTAATACGATTAATTTAATAGGGGAGGGATGATTTTTATCCATAATATTGAAACAGACTCACGCGCCAAAAACTTGTAAGTAACGACACTTTTTACAGCATCCATACGCGCAATCAATTTATGATAATCGTTTTATACTTAAAGAACCGGGGGGCCAACTTCCTATCGCCCAAGACTGCATGGGGCGATGAAACATGGAGACATTGGAGACTACTTATAGTTATAATCTCGCTGCTCATAAGTATGGAGGTATTACAATTGTTTTAAGTGCAGCTTTGTGATCAACTCAAAACAGAGATGACAATGACGTGATTAAACTATAATTTCTTATGATTGTTACATTATATCAACATAACCAACATTACAAAATTTTATCCAGCATGATGTTAAACTTAATGGAAAAATACGTGTAGTTCTGTTTACCTCTTACAAAAAGGTCCTTTAATCCTCGTCGGTATAGGTACCAATGTTTCGGGTCTCGTAGTAATTGTTAAGAAGCATCTACACTGCACATATACAAGTACTAAACAAACAATTGTACGTATAATCTTTGTACACTGTCCCTACCCCGAATTGCCGATTTACCATGCATCGGTTCGGCTCACCCTATATATTCTATTGTGGAATTGTGGACAAGTAAATACCTACTTAATTATAAATTTTCGAATTTCGACGGTTCGACCAGTCGACGCGAGACCAACGTGAAGTTAGCCGAGCAAACACGTGAGCCAGGTTGAGCAGTCTCGCCGCCGCCGACGACGACGACGACGACAACGACGGAACGACCGGACAATTTAATGTACAAACACATCACCTACTTACTTACTTACAACTTTTGAACAACCGGACGCTTTGCTCTCCTAATATCAGTCTCTCTCGCTGCTCCTAGTACCAACAAGTTAAACCTCGCTCATGTTCAACAAATAAGTCGGAGTCCTCTCTCGTCGTATACCTACCTATACTGCAAGCAGAGGAGAATCTATTTGGCACACTCGGCTCGCACACACAGTATAAGTAGTAATATTCAAAATGGCGACAGCAACGGGTCAAGTGCCGGCCGCAAGCAGCAACAACGAGATCCTCAACTGCAGTGCGCAAAACAAGGTGAGTTTACGTGCACGTCTACTGCAAGGACAGCGTCCTCGACCAGCCAAGCCTCTTTCTCTGTCCGTGGGATCGTTGCGGCACGTGTGCCACCTCGAGCGTCTCTCTCTAGCTATAGCTCCCTCGCTGGTTCTGTCTCCAGGGGTATTTAATGTCTGTTTTCTCCCGACGCATTCTGACTTTCGCTTCTTTTCGGACAGTCCGGGACTCCTTCCTATAGCCTGTGTTTCCTCTACTTATCTAGGAGTACCGGGACTACCGGGTATAGGCAGCCAGGCAGGTATCAGGGGTCCCCAAAAGTGATAGAATTACCCTCAGATCACCATGCTAAAAATTTTTTCTTATGGTAAGCTGACCGTAATTCTATCACTTCTGAGAGCCCTGCCTGGCAGGTATACTAGTCGTCGACACACGTTCCAAAGGTGCACAAGTATATGATACACCTACACATTAACATAGATCAAGATAGGACGACTTTATATAAAAGCGAGAGAACGTGTGTCGCACCGGTCGCACGCGGAGACGCTGTTTTTTGGCGGGCACGTGGTGCGCGTTGTTTCGTTGCTGTTGCTTGCCCTTCCTCGCAGACGATTTTGAAAACCGATTTTCCGACCTTGTCACGTCACCGAGTCGGGTAAACGAATCCTGTCCCATCACACTCCGAGTTCATCCAATTAAGTACTCTCGTTGTACTGCACAACGTACTTAAAAGTCGTAAGTGATTGAATAATGTTCCTCTCAAACGAAATTCTTGCTCAAGGTCAAAGTTATACTCTCCATAGTTATGTGAAAGCGAGCGAAACTCGGGTAATTTTAAGTGTGCGTATATTGTATCAACGGATTTTAACTTAATTTATGGTTTCCTTAGCCGAGCTGGTAAATACTTTAAATGATTTAAATGATCG
Organism: Copidosoma aretas; assembly: GCA_030522625.1. Taxonomy (NCBI): domain Eukaryota; kingdom Metazoa; phylum Arthropoda; class Insecta; order Hymenoptera; family Encyrtidae; genus Copidosoma; species Copidosoma aretas. The sequence continues at coordinate 2,544 of JAPYYV010016085.1, forward strand.
ATCAACGTTTTTTTATCCATCAAACCTCGTACTCTACAAAGTTACATTACATATACTTATTGTTCGAGAAACAAGAGCACTCGGTTACAGGCAGAAACATAACCTCGCTTCTTTTGAATTCTCATGTGTTTCGTGCATGGGCATTGCGGTTTTAATTGGGCCGCAGAGCCGGCGTCGAGGGTGTCGAGGGTCATTGCTAATATAAAATATATATCTATTTATACACACCCCACTCGGTACCTATAGTCCGGAATAGTTGATATCCAGAGTAGTAATTTGATAAACTTGATTTTTCAACAAGTACTTGCAATAAAAATAATGTAAAATATTTTTTTTTGATTAAAAAAAAAACAGAGTAGTAGTTAATTCATACAAGTCTATATATGGCTCGTCGTATGGTTCAGACTCTGTTCGTAATTTGAGCTCTCTTTTCCTGTCATCCATGACTTAAATACGAGTTTTCAATATTTATTTACGTTTCAATACCTTCTCACCAACAATAAATGATTTTGACATTGTTCTTGTACCGCTAATTAATTCAAATTACTAGCTTTCTAAATATTTGTTTGGTGTTTCAAACACTTGAACGACAATTGTATTAAATACTTCATAAATCAATTGGCTGAATGTGTTGGATACACACTTATTTCTTTCTTTCTCGAATAAATATTTATCATAAAAAATACACAATTTGTTTGATGAAATTTTTGTCATTTAATTAGTAAATCAAATAAAATATATATTTTAGGCAGTTAAAATGGAAAGCATGGATATTGCGGAGCCGCCAGCGAATTCAGTAAACAACTGTAAAGATTTAGTGTCAGAGAACTGTATCAAAGTTCCTGTTGATGAGATGACTTCAAGGGACTATTACTTCGACTCTTATGCCCACTATGGGATACACGAGGAGATGTTAAAAGATGAGGTGCGAACAGTCACTTATCGCAACTCTATGTATCACAACAAGCATCTCTTCAAAGGAAAAATTGTATTGGATATTGGTTGTGGTACTGGAATTCTGTCGATGTTTGCTGCAAAAGCTGGTGCTGCAAAAGTCATTGGAATCGAGTGTTCTAATATTGTCGAATATGCTGAGAAGATAGTAGAGGCTAATCAGTTATCAGATGTCATATCAATATTGAAGGGAAAAGTAGAGGAAGTTACCTTACCTGACGGCATTGAGAAAGTGGATATTATTATTTCTGAATGGATGGGCTACTGTTTGTTTTACGAGTCAATGTTGGATACTGTGCTCTTTGCAAGAGATAAGTGGCTACATCCAGATGGCATGTTGTTCCCTGATAAGGCCACCCTGTATGTATGCGGTATTGAAGACCGTCAGTACAAGGACGAAAAAATCAATTGGTGGGATGATGTCTATGGTTTTGATATGAGCAGCATACGAAAAGTAGCCATCAGTGAACCTCTAGTTGATGTTGTTGATCCTAAACAGGTATTATTTTCAATGAAATCATGTATGATAACATTATTCAGAGTCAACAAATTTTGATGACATTACTAAATATTTTGATTGTTAAATTGACAGGTTGTCACTAATTCGTGCATGATTAAGGAAGTAGATCTGTACACCGTGACCAAAGCCGATTTGGCCTTCTCGTCGCCTTTCCACTTGCAGGTGCGTAGGAACGACTACGTTCAGGCGCTTGTGACCTTTTTCAACATTGAATTCACCAAGTGCCACAAGCGTATCGGCTTCAGTACTGCCCCCGAGTCTCCTTACACGCACTGGAAGCAGACAGTCTTCTACTTTGACGAGTACATGACTGTCAAGAAGGGCGAGGAAATCGAGGGCACGTTCACAATGCAGCCTAATGCGCGGAACTACCGCGATCTCGACTTTACGATTGAGATAGACTTTAAGGGCGAACTGTGTCAGATACACGAATCTAATCATTACCGCATGCGCTGATACCGGTCAGTTGATGACTTAACCAACGACGGACTCGACGAACGTTGCGCTGCGTCTTTAGTCACTTTTTTTAAAGCAAGCGGGAAAATAAGCATCGATCGGAACAGCTGCTCGCCAGTCATGTACACATGCATTTGTATATTCTAAAACTTGATTAGCATTGCCGATTGATGCTCGAATCGAGGATTAATTAATAATCTAATCAACGGATAGAACAATATCGGTGAAATCGAACGCTCACATTCGTCCAATTCGTGTCAGTCAGCAATTGCTGCCGCTGGTCGTCATCGCCGTTGCCGCTATTTATGTTTTAATTTTTTTACGTCGATAGAATTATAAGTCCTTATCCTTGACTTTGCTGCGGTACTTTTAAAATACTTCCATTCGCAATAAATCATGTCGAAGATTACTCGGTATTTTTTCTGTAACTGTTTCCCATACAAAATGATTATTTTTCTTCTGTTCGTATCGATAAACTGTGTTTAGCAATTCAATGAATAATATATAATACCATTATTTTTTTAGATCCCTGTGTATGTGCAACGCACCGTATAATGTAAAAAAAAAATCGGATGAAATGTGAAGAATTTCTTTTGTTAAAATGATCTTTTAATCATTCAAATATAAATATATTACAAATTTCATTGGTCGTCAATTTTTTCAATCAACCCTTTTTCCAAAATTAACACATTCCGAAGTTGCAGTACAAAATAACCAACAAATTAAAGAGCCAACACTGCCTGCCCTAATTAACGTCATTTATATTGACAACAAAAGTATCTCGATAGAGGTTAATTTATTAACCGTCACCTCCAATTAATCATTGAGCTTTCTGAACATAATTGAATAAGTTGAATATTAAAGGACAATTTCAGCATAAACATCTTTGTTTTTAATTCACATTTTTTTTCTTGAGATGATTAAAATATTGGTTTCAAAGACATCTTGTCTCGATTACATGTACAAGAAGAAGATTGAACAGTGGCTTTGTCTCCAAAACGGGCAGAGTGCATCATCCCTAATTGTACTGTACGTACAACATAAGAACTTTGTTGTTGCATCTAGATAGATACAACAGTTTCAAAAATTACAATAGATAATGTCAATATTACCTTCATTTCTATGATACAATAATTTGTTTTCATTGTAACATTTGTAATAACATTTTTTTTTGTTTATTGCTCCTACACAAGTTTATTTTGGCAGTGTACTAAAACAAGACTGCTACGTAGCAAACCCTCTCAATGAATTAGCTAATTTTTGTGTTTTATAGTCTGATCTCAACTGTATGAAAGTTGATAGGATGGTACGGTCAAGTATTGCCTGTAAAAAAAAAAAAAAACGAAACATATCATCGACAAATCGCCAATCTACTGCACTTGTCATTAAAAAAAAAAGGCAAATTAGCACATTAGAGCAGGTTGACAAAAATTATACATTTAAAATTGGCTACGATAAAAATTTATTCCTTACCAACTGGTCTCCGGAGCAAACTTGTTGAAGATTCTCAGGCTTCACCAGTAGAAGATTGCAAAGAGCATGAAGGGTGTCGAAAAGCTGAGTGACCAGAGGCACACCGAGTTCTTTCACGCACTTCCTGTACTCGTTCATGTCACAAATGGCACACATTGCACCAGCCGAGTTGAACTGAAACTGCTGCAGGTGCTCGTAGATGACGCGATGGAAGCGGACCCCAAGCTCCGTGAGAACGTTCTCGAGACTCTTGCCGTCCAACCGGTCGCGGATGTGTCTGATCATGCTCGAGACGTACTGGCACACCGTGAGACAGGGCGGCGTGTTCAAAGTGTCGACCATCTCTGTCTCGGGCTTGAAATCCGTCTTGCGCTGCTCCGTCTGCAAGTAGATCTTCACCCAGCCGATGATCGCGTTGATGCCGCGGTCGAGGCCTGTGTCAATCTTGGACTCGATTTGCTCGAGGGCGAATTTTTTTTTCGCCATGCAGTCGGCGTGCTTGGGTGTTGATCTGGAACAAATGGAATTTTTTTTAACATTTAAAATGAGATTGTATTTTGATCGCTGCACTATTGAATGTGTCTAAAAATTCAATTAGTTATGCGAAAATAATCATCAAAGACATAAAAACTCACAAAATAAGAGGAAGCAAATCACCACTAAATTGTTCCTCCAACAGGCGAATGATAACATTACACTGCCTGACAACGGTAAAGAAATGTATTTCGGGCTGAGTTCGACTCTCGGGTATCGGCACGCACTGAAGGCCAAGTTCGAGCGCATAGTCGATGTGCTCGTTGATGAGATACTGCAACGTCGTCTCCATGATCTGAGTGGCATTGCCGGGCAGATCCGATGGCTGTGAGAGCAGCGAACACCGCTGGAGGGCGGTTTTGCTGCATTGAAGCAAAGCTATGGCCAGTTCCTCGGACAGAAAGGTCTCGCCACCGTAATCTTCGATCTGGGCGATATTGATGTTTGTGCGAGTACTCAATACTGCCTGCAAGTCGCGCTTCAGTTCTTGGAAGCCACCGCTTTGGAGCTGCTTCTTTTGGTGGTTCTTTGATTCGTAGTATTGAATTAGAAGAGCTGCCGAGCGTTCACGCAGTGCTTTTATTTCAACGCTGCAATCTCAATTTTTATAAAAATTAATAAAAAAATGTTCATCTACAAATATTATTTGATAACTTACGTGACATAAGCATCCAAATGTTTTTGAAAAATATTCCTGGTCAATTTAGCCAAGTATGTGTCATCGGTGCCCATGTCGAAACGTTTCAAGTCACTGGAGAGCTTTACAGTCTTGAAATATAAATCATACAGATTTTTTAAGTATTTTTCTGAATCTATTCGATCTGCTAACTTAGCGACAGCATACTTTTGCAGCCTAAGATGATAGATATTTAAAACGAATTTTGCCATAACTTGCTCAGGATTCGAGAAAACTTGCTGAATAAGTTTGTAATTTTTCGCACACATGGGAATAACTTCTTGGAAGACGTCTTTACCACCGAAAGAACTCATTTGGCTCTCTTCAATGAAGGCGTTTATACACTGAGAGTAGCCTTTAAAGTGCGATAGTACAGAAGCTATCTTTTTCATGCGCACGGCGTCTTCTGCACTTTGAGCCCTCACGAATTCGTCGATCAGATTCATTTCGATTTCATCGTATTTCGCCGAAATCTTTTTCTTGGCATTTTCAAATTTGTCTGAAGGAAGCTCTTGGGCAATCACGTGAAGCTTCTGAATAACGTCTGCTGCTTCATCTAACTAAAATAATGAGAATCAATTTAAAAACAGTGCAATGTATTGAATTGTTCATAAATATTGAATTTTTTGTACCTTTGACTTATCCGTGAAGATAGGATCAGTCAGAGGGCCAGGTGTCAAGAATTCAGAAAAGTGCCTCATGAGCTTTTGTGCTTCTACAGTTCTGGCTCTAGGGGTATTAACATTTTCCAACTGGTCACCCAAGTGAAGGACCTTAGTAGCTACTAAATTAATCCTTTCATCTAGCTGGTGAAACAGTTCGATGGAATTCTTGTTCCTCTCCTGGAGATCCCTTATTTCTAAAGCATGTCTGGTCTCCTCTTCCTTCACCGCAACTTCCAATTTGTCGCACTTTTTTTGTTGACGCTCTTCTAGTATCTGCAAGTCCTTGATTGCTTGCAAAAAGGTTTCGTGCACAAGAACGGGATCAAAAATTCCGGTCGCTCCGTCTTTTGTTGTATCGTTGACTGTTCTCCAGGCTAACCTCTCGACGAATTCTTCTGGATCAAAGGGCTCCTGAAAGTAATCAATCGTTTTATGTCAAGTGTCTGCCCACAAAGAAGTGAATAACAAACGTATATTATTTATGTGATACAGGTAACATTTGAGATTGATGCCGATTATTTTAATAAACAGATGAAACTTGATTGACACTTAAGTAGATGAAAATAAAAAAAAAAAAAAACCAAGAAATTATGGAATTAGTAAAAATACAAAAGTAAAACGAAAATGGACTTGCTTGTTCGAGCTCCTTCATGTATTGTTGCATCATTTTGACAGATTGCTTGATTGTCAATGAACCGGCTACAAATGCAAATTACAGGCGCCGACAATGCGCTAAACTATAGTGATCCTCGAAGAATTCACGTAGTCATCCTCGAGGATCACTACGCAAAGCAGACACAGCAAGCAATATTTTATTGATATCACAAATTAATTTTTTCACAATTCTCAAATTTCACCATCACCCATGTAGGATATGTAGGTATCATTGTAATCGATAATTCGATTCTCATTTCCCTTATATATTAATTGAGAGCGCGAGTTTTTATCGTTTGCTTTTGACGAGTATCGAAGTCTCGCGAAATCTCGAATATTGTATCGAATATCGCATTTTTAGCGAGAGGAATCGAGCGGTGGTCGATGTATCGATACGTTTCGTTTTCAGATAGAAAATTCAAATTCGATTAATCAGTAAGTATTATGTTCATTTCAATTTAATCATCAACACAAGCAGTCTTTTTCTCTTCTCTGTGCCACAATTGAATTAAAGCAACTCAAATACGTTAAATAAGTACTTGGATGACTATATATGAGCCATAATTAACACACAACTCGTAGGCCTCGTCGTACGAGCGGTATACGAGCGTATATGTACGATTACGAGCCGTCCTTAGTTATCGAACGTCGAGTCTGATCGAGATCCCTATCTTTGATCATTGCATCTCCCCGTAGCAGACGAAATGCTATTTTTATGATTTTTTCCCAAAAAGATCAGTACAAAATAGCTATAGTTTATTATTTACTTAGTGAATTATTAGTTCTTGTTGGCAGTGTGACTGAGAAAAATTATTATTAATGGTGCTGAATCATAATAAAATAAAGTAATTATTCACTACTATAACTGTAAATAAACCGTGAAACAATGGATATTGGAGAATTGCTGTCTTATAAGGTTAGTTTAGGATTATTATTTTTACACAGTTTGTTTTCACGTTTATTCAATACACTTTAAATTATCAGTGTGTAAACAGCCGATGTCGTTAATTATTACATCCATATTCTAAATTTCATGAACGACGACAAACAATAATCCAAAAATCAACATCTTTCATTTACTGTTTTTGTCTCTAGCCACCAAACACTCCAAAACGCTCTGCACCTGGTGAAGAAGATGACGAAGACGAGTACGATGTTAGGTCCAAAAAAGTCATGCGAACGCCTTACCACTCTCGCAAGAGGCATGGCTCAAAAACCGACAACACACCCATCAGAGGCACTCCGATCAGAGGCACTCCAGTCCGAGGAACTCCGCTAAGAGTAACCGAACCACCAACTCCGATACGTGCCCACCTGCCGGATCCTGAGAACGATGTCATTGAGCCTCAGTTGAGTAAAGAGGAGAAGGAAGACATCATGAAGTATGTTGAGACAGAGGCCGCAGAGGTAGAACCTATCGATGAGACGAATCTCAAGAGAATGGTGCTGCTGTTCGAAAAGAGAGCACTGAGAAATCAGGAGATGAGAGTCAAGTTCCCTGACCAACCAGACAAGTTCATGGAATCCGAAGTGGAGCTGCACGATGAACTGCAGAAGTTACACGCTGTGGCTACCAATCCGGAGCTTTACCCTCAGATGGTTGAGTTGAACGTCGTACCTTCTCTGTTGGAACTGTTGTCTCATGAGAATACAGACATCGCTGTGGGAGTGGTGGATCTGCTGCAAGAGCTTACAGAGTCAGACGTGTATAACGAGGCACCGGAAGAAGCTACTTCTTTAATAGATGCACTCTTGAACCAGCAAGTCTTCGCTCTTCTTGTACAGAATATGGATAGGCTGGATGAAAATATTAGTGAAGAAAGCGATGGCATCTTTAATACATTAGGTAATGAGATTTTTCCTGTTTCCTTAGTATTTCAGCTGAACTACTTTAATTATGATAAAATTTCAGCTATTTTTGAAAATTTGCTTGAAACAAAACCAGAACTGTGTATAGAGGCTGGTAAACAAGGCTTGATACAATGGTTGCTAAAGAGAATAAAAGTGAAGGCTCCATTCAATAGCAATAAATTGTATGCCAGTGAAATTTTATCCATCCTTCTTCAAAACACTAAAGAGAACAGGATATTATTAGGAGAACTTGATGGAATTGATGTTCTTCTCCAACAGTTGGCTGTAAGATTTCCAAATTTTTATTTATTTACACATTAAAAATATATACTAACCGTGTATTAACAGTTCATAAAAAACGTCTTTGTTTTATACTTTAGTATTACAAAAGGCATGATCCGCAAACAGCTGAGGAGCAAGAACTTATGGAAAATCTGTTTGATATTTTATGCTCAAGTTTGATGGAAGCAGTAAACAAAGAAAAATTCTTGAAGGGTGAAGGTCTCCAGCTTATGAATCTCATGCTTCGCGAAAAGAAAATGTCCAGGAATGGCTCTCTAAAGGTAAGAATAAAATAGAATTTGCTTCACCCCTTGTCAAGAAAATGTTAAGTGAGGAACATATAATTCTTTACTTTACCAATTTAGGCATATAATGTACTATTTTTTACTGCTATTTCGTATATTTTGGCAGGTTCTTGATTATGCTATGAATGGTCCTGATGGTAAAGACAATTGCAGTAAATTTGTAGATATTCTTGGTTTAAGAACAATATTTCCTGTATTTATGAAAACACCAACGAAGAACAGGAAAAAGTTGGTTACAGCAGAGGAGCATGAAGGTTTGTTATTGTTATACAATCAAAGCAAGTTTAGTCTTAAAATTGTACATGTTATTTTAGAACACGTAGTTTCAATCATAGCTAGTATGTTGAGAAATTGCAAGGGTCAACAAAGGCTGAGGTTATTTAGTAAGTTTACAGAAAATGATTTTGAAAAAATCGATAGGCTGATGGAACTTCACTTTAAATACCTTGATAAGGTGGAAGAGGTGGAAAAAAATGCCAAGGTAAATTTTCAAAGCTTACATGATTATTTGCACGAATTCAAAAAATGTAAAAGTTGTTTTTAATTTGTAGGATGACGATGATGAAGAAGAAACGTTGTTGAAAAGACTGAATGGCGGTCTGTTCACACTGCAATTAGTCGATTATATATTGATAGAAGCATGCATTGGCTGCCCTCCAGCTGTGAAACAGCGAGTTTCTAGAATCTTGACTCAAAGACGAGCTTCTTTAAAAACGATTAAGAATATAGTTCGAGGTATTTATCAACTTTTTTTATGTTATAAATTATGGGGTAAAAAGTTTCCAGCCTAAGAGAGATTGACAGTTTTTTTTCTTATACCTTTTTTTTCCTTCATAATCTCAACAAAAGAAAGTACTTTTTTTTAGTACGGCTGTTACAGAATTGTCCGAGCTGTACAGTGAGGTTCATTAAGCTCTTACAGTACCTTTTCCTACCTCGGGCACTTCTGCAACCCTGGTACACCCTTGGTAGGAAAATTAGGATTCGCCACACTCATGTGCATCCAACCAGGGGGTCCCAACGATCCCTCGGGCGTTGCTTCGCAAGCGCCCTCGAGCCCAGGGGCCGCCCTGGAGAGATGCACATTTGTGACGAAAACTACTATTTCCCGAGGTAGGAAAACTACTGTTCCAATACAGTTGTCGGAAAAAAAATTTTATTTTTAGTATGTTATTTTTTTGTCAATAATTTGGTAATTTTATAAAATTTGAAAAACCTGTTTGATATGTTTCAAACGAACTACGATATTTAAAACTAGAAACTTTTCACTTCCTCCGCGTGCATATGGGTAAAAGAATTCATGACCATTTACTATATATTAAATGTTTTTTAAACTACTTCCAGAATACGCCGGTAATTTGGGTGACGATGGAGATGTCGAGTGGAAAGAAGCACAACAGCAGCACATTCTTCAACTTATAGATAAGTTTTAATGCATTTTCGATTCCACAACTGGGTCGTCGTCTGTTTTATTATAATGAAACTCATAATTGTATAACTCGCTTAGAAAATTAAGCTACTGCATAGAGGAATATTTATAAATAAAAATGGTTGATTTGTTTGTATTTTTATTATAGAAAGACATTAAATGAAGTAAAAAGTGAAAAGGTTTAATTCTGTGTTCATCCAATACCATAAAATATTCTCCTTATTATAGTGCTTGTGTTGAGATTAGTCAGCTAGAAAAGTGAAAAAAACATAACTCCTTCAATACTTCTATTTTATTATTGATACAAATAATAATGCGTAAAACAAGCATTTAAAAACCTTGCCCCTCTTCAATTGACCGGCCTTCTGGTAGCAAAAGGATATCTCGCTGATGTAGAGATGACGATCTCACCAACTGCCCTGGTAACTTTTATTCATTTCGTTGCCCCTTGCGAAAAAAAAAACTTTTTGGCGAAAAATAATATATTTGAGTTCCTCAATAGAACAATACTGAAATAAATTGTTTTATCCATCCGTATGACGTAAATAACATTGAAACGGACTTACAAATTTAATTGCCACGGTTGTCAAGTTCTAATAAACATGTACGCCATGTTTTATATATCGCATCATTTAAGACGTAAAAATGATAAACTGAAAAAGATTATATTCTTACTCGATCCGAATCGTATTGTCTTTCGCCCGAAACTCGAACCAAACTTTTTTTTTTACGAGACGCTCGAATTTTTTTTTTGTTGAGGGTGATATAGACGGGGAGCTGGGAGTTTTTCGACCGTTGCGAGCTGGACCGGGACGAAATAGGGCTTAAATGAAAGGTTTTGATCCACATAATAAGCCATTAAATTGTCTAGAAAAAACTTGCTTCGCCAGGTGGTTTTTAATTGCAAAACAACTTTGATAACCGCTTTTTTCAGTTATTCGTCAATATCTCGAAAACAATAGGCTTTAGCGAAAAAAGTTTTGAACAAAAGTTGTTTAATAGGTATTTTAAAAAATTAAAACACTATTTTTCTTGCCGAAAACAAGTGCCAAAGTTGGAAAACTCGAAAAATGAAAAGTATCAAAAAATATATGAAGAAATCATTTTTTTTTCATAAAATTTGAACATTTCATAGATAATGGCATCATCAACGAACTGAGCCCAGATCGGTCGCCCATAAACAATATGGCGACCTATTGCAAAATTGTTAATTTACAACGCCAATTTAATTACAATTTACAATTGCCAAGTGATTTGATGGTACGGGATTAGTTTTATATTTGCATGGTATGTACACAGAATACTGTTGAATCAATGGTTATTCATTGATAAAAATGGCTGTAGGGCTGTTATGTTGGATAAAAAGTGTAGTGCTTTCAATTGCGCTCAACTTACAAAAAAATAAATAGCACCATCGTGAAGCTGAGGAAAAATTACATAAGAATAAACACAAAAGCACTTCCGTAGATGGTTTAATTAACGAGTAATTATTTATGCAACCAAATATCTGGCAGCAGAGCCTCATCGGCGGCGGCCCATACTTGCACGATTTTTCACTAGAATTATCTATTGTTTATGCCGAAAGGGTTGATCAAATCGACCGGGAAAAAATGTTCTACGGTAAAGTAAATATTTAAGAAGAGGTTAAGCAGAGTTCGAAGTCAAAAAAGTATTTAGTTCGGCTGCTCCAGGTAAAAAAGTATAAGTACCGTATCTCGGCTTCTAATGGTCCTCCAACAAATTTTTTTTTTTTAATTCATGTAAAAATAAGCCCAATCAAATACACTTTGTTGCAAATCTCTAAGTTGCAAAATGGCGAAGTTACAAAACAAAAAACGGTTTTATGTTAAAAAAAAAAAACTACTTAATAACAATTATTGAAAATTTGTATGTTGTGAGATATTGTTATTATCTAGCCATTCCACTTTGTTTGCCCGGGATTCTATGGCGGTGATAAAATTTACAGCGTGTCAAAGTTGTAAATTAACAATTTTGCAATAGGTCGCCATATTGTTTATGGGCGACCGATCTGGACTCAATTCATTGATAATGCCAATATCTATGAGATATTCAAATTTTATGAAAGAAAAATGATTTCTTCATATATTTTTTAATACTTTTTGTTTTTCGAGTTTTTCAACGTTGGCACTTGTTTTCTGCAGGAAAAATATTGTTTTAATTTTTTTAAATAACTAGTACCTACGTAAAATCATCCACTGAACAACTTTTGTTCAAAACTTTTTTCGCTAAAGCCTATTGTTTTCGAGATATTGACGAATAACTGAAAAAAGCGGTTATCAAAGTTGTTTTGCAATTAA